>AWUE01014511.1:0-21342 GCA_001974825.2 Corchorus olitorius
ATTCACCATAATCTATAAAATAGATGATTCCAGAATCAATGTTATTATGGCAACTGTAGGTGTCAAAGTTCTATTGGTAATTGGCAATAATTTTGTACTTGAGGAAATGCTTGTGAATAATATTCACAAATGTAATCCTTGGAGAACAAGACTTTTGCGTCTTTCAAAAAATGTCTCCTTATATTCTTGATGATTCTTTGTATCATCATCGCGCCTGAATGACAAGGTAATCATGCCAAAGTCTGAACACTTCAGGGTTCAATTTTCAAGGCATAATAGTAACTCTTTGGGGAAAAACATTCAACCCAGTAATATAGGCTTCTAGCCTTTCATAGATGGTCTTTTGGCCCATCTCAAAGTGATACTTTAAAAATCTTTATTTATTTCAGTTGTTGTCTCAATATGTTACCCGTTACGGTGTACAACTGAGAAACTTCCTCATTGATTTACTACTTAATATTGCATCTTCAGGATGCAAGATAGTGCCATAAAACAACTATGTATGGCATATGACATATCCAAAGCCATCTATTATATTGACAGGACCAGATATGGTATTGACATTTGCTTGCACAATGTCACACTTTGAGAAAAAGTCTTTGCTACGTAAAATGGTAAGTATCGTAGCAATATCAAGCAAACACGCATTATCCTTTTTCTCAATATTTCCATTTTGCACTTATGTTGACAACTTCAGGTGTCAAATGAATATTTTATCGACAAGATGATTGTCTCAAATATAGAGTAAACAATCGTACTAAAAATTACACCAAGTAAATTCCCAAGAAGGAATGAAGGAGTCACAAACGGTCTCACTTAAAATCCATACTCCTTAGACAGAATTTTCCTAGACATGTAACTTTAGTAAAAGAAATATTAGAATGACAACTTCAGGTGTCAAAATATATAGAGAAATGAATCAAATATCATTATGACAACTTCAGGCGTCAATAACGAATTAATAATGTAAATGACAACATCTTGTTTTAGTTGAATAAAATTATGACATCTTCAAGTGTCAATTGGAAATTTATTATGACAACTTCTGGTGTCTATTGTAAGAACATTGACAACTTCTGGTGTCAATTATAAGATCATGACAACTTCTGATGTCAATTGTAAGACCATGACAACTTCTGGTGTCAATTCTAAGACCATTGACAACTTCTGGTGTCAATTGTAAGACCATTGACAACTTCTGGTGTCAATTGTAAGATCATGACAACTTTTGGTGTCAATTGTAAGGTTATTGACAATTTCTGGTGCCAATTGTAAGGCCATTGACAACTTCTGGTGCCAATTGTAAGGCCATTGACAACTTCTGGTGCCAATTGTAAGGCCATTGACAACTTCTGGTGTCAATTGTAAGGCCATTGACAACTTCTGGTATCAATTGTAAGGCCATTGACAACTTCTGGTGTCAATTGTAAGATCATGACAACTCTTGGTGTCAATTGTAAGATCATGACAACTTTTGGTGTCAATATATATTTTAGCGTTATTAAGAATTCGAAAGAAATCTCAATATATAGAAACACTTATCTTTGAATAGTGCTAAGACTCTTATTGAGAGAGTTTAGAAATATGTCAATGATGTTTGGCTATTCGGCAATGAGCAGTGCTCATGTCATATAAATAGTATCAACTCCTCACCAAACTAAGGAGGTAGTTTATCTGCGACAAAACTTTGCCATTTTTGTCTCCAAGGGAGCTTGGCTCTTTATTAGTTAGTAATAATAATAAAAATTTCATCTCACAAGTCTCTAATAATGAATGATATAACATAAACATATAATTAGAGATAGAATTAGAAACTTTCAACCTTAGGGCACTGAAAAACCTTAGGAACCGGTTTCGTAGTGCCAAAAACCGAAACCAAATAAACCGAACCGATCAGATGAAGATTCTGGCTTGAATCGGGTCACTGGTCGAACCGACTAGATTGACTTGTGCAGAAAACAGCGCACGACGCGTGATAAACTTTGACAGGGAGGTGAGGGTGCGTCCAACCTCCAATTCAGGTGATTTTGGTGGCGTTGGAAAGACATCGATGAGTAGAATTCGGTGGTGAGGGAGGTGAGAAAAATTGACGATCGAAAATTTTCAGATCTCGGGTCAACTCTAAAAGTTTGACCGGAATGTGTGATCTTATACAATGTCGGAATAGGCTAAATTTTTGATATGTTACTCTCTAAGATATTCTGAGTCTAACGGTATGGAAGGTGAGAAAAAATTTTGATGGAAAAAGGGACGAAATTTTTCAGAGCTTTCTCGTACTGATAACGTGTTATAATTCTAATAAGAACACCAAGAACAATAAAGAGAAAGAGAGAATTTCTATTATTCCAGAGAGAAGAGAATACAGAAATCTGAAGTGTGTGTTATGAAAAATAGCTTAGGGGACTCCCTTTATATAGTGGAGTAAATCCCTGTACATTTAATATTAATCTACTTGACTTGCAAGCAAAGTAATATCCAATGGTGGATGATGCTCCAGGGAACCTTCCAGGTAATCTCCTTATAATCTTCCTTGATTCTCTCAATAATGCTTGATTCTCTCTTAAACCCAAATGAATTCAATGTAGTTGGATTTAGTATGGTGTGGAGTCCATAATTCCATAACACTATTATTATTATTGTATAATAACAATATAATACTATAGTGTAATTTTGGTCTTCGAAATTAATTTGAAGTGATCTGAAAACCGCGTTAAGAGATACGAATGAAGCTATAAGTAATGCTTTACAGTTGTCTATGGCATTGGCTCGATCGGGCTCCCTCTTTAGTCTTTTGTCCTACAACCTCAACAATTTTTATTTTTTTATTATTATTATATTATAATTATACGTACGATACTATTTGCATGTTTTGTCTCAATGCGTAAAAGAAAACCAAACCCACTTTAACAATGAAGACTGACCTAAAACATGTTTTTCACAAAGATTTCTTTTTATGTATCAGGCATTAATCTTTCGGTGCATGGCAGTACGTACTAAACTAATTATGTATATTATAAATCTTGGCAGACTGATTATTAATATACTATATCATTAAAAGATGTTGCAATATGTGTGATCAACAAATAGAAACGTGCTCTTTAACCCAAAAAAAAAAGAAGAAAGGTGCTCTAATATATTACTATATATATTAAAAATTAATTAATTACTTTTGAGGTAAATTAAAAATTAATTGTGATTAACTATATATAAAAACACATGATGATTAATAGCTATCCTCAAATATGGCAGGGCTTTATAATTATAGGAATAGGATGGCTGGTGGAGAGCATCACAAATCATCAACCCAGCCTCCTGATCAAAGGCTTTATGGAAAGATATTTAATTCCTTTACTTAAACTATTTAATCATAAGAAGGGTTTATTAATATTTCTTTTAATTACCTTATATATATACCATGTGAGAAATGTATAGCTTTCATGGGTGAACTGAGTAGTGCTTTAATTAATTTCTGACAGTCCGCGTACGAATACGATGTTAACTGAAAAAGGTGCCAAAAGATTGGTCCATTATTCCTGCTGCGAGGGAAATGGCCAATGGGAAGCCTCGAAGTAGTTTCTCAATATTCTCTTCCCATGCATGTCAGCTTCACAAATGATATATATAATCAAATCTGCCACTTAGAGTTCAAAAGATTCCTCTAGATTCAATTAATTTTGACTAATTTGTTTATTGCTTGATCGATCCAAACCTAAGAGCTTTTGGCCTTATAAGGCATTCCCATTCAATTGACAAACAAAACCAAATCAACTCAACACATTAACATAATTAATAGTCAGAGCAAAGCTCTGGATACCGGATGGAGTATCAAAAAAATTAACATAATTAGTAGTCGTAGACTAATTAACTTCCATCTTCTCAATTATACAACTCAACCATATAAGCTAATTAAGGAAGCAATTAAACTAAGAACATTTTGTAAACGGCAGTATAACTTCTCATCTTGATGTTTCCGTATTTTATTTTGGCCACCCATCATGGAGGAATGGAGGATGGGAGTTAGCCTCCTTATACAGTGCCAAGCAAATATTGCTTCTCGACTTTGAGGGAAGTAATCATTCATCTAGAGATCACCCTCTCCCTAAAATGTTTTGTAAAAGTCATATACTCATTTTGCATATTACTTGGACCTGTCCATATACAATATTGTGTACAACTAATTAATTTAGTATCAGCCTAGCTAGCTCGCTATACCATACTCGTGGCTAATTGTTAATACTACAAATTAACTAGATACATTCTAATTTAAAATATTCAAATATATGATGAAATGGAAGTGTATAAATTATAGATTTTTTTATAATAAAGACAATTCATATTTAATTAATCCCTATATTTTATATAGTTCCGGAAAAAAACAGAACAAAAAATGTTTAAAAAGATGCATGGTGTTTACTTCTGATTGGACTTTCCAAGTCAAGACGAAGAGGATAATAATTATATGATGTATATATGCAAAAACTTGCATTATTGGAAGTGGATCAAAGAATAATCATCATATTCACATTATAAGTCAATGCCACGAGCAGATTATGCTCATGTATCAACTTGCAAGTTGCAACCCCTGCTAGTATTACCTTCCTCTACATAAGGGATCCCATTTCTCATCATTAGCATCTCAAATTCCTTCCAAATATATTCATCTAAAGAAAATTTGGGGAATCAAAAAACAAAATCATGGCTTCGTTTCCAAAAATCACAGCCCTTTTTCTCCTTGCTATTGCTATGATGTTTGGGGCAACTAATGCTCAACTTAGTGCCACATTTTATGCTAAAACGTGCCCCAATGTGTCAAGTATAGTGCGTAGTGTACTTCAAACTGCTCGGGGAAATGACGTTTGGATTTACCCCAAGCTCATTCGCCTTCACTTTCATGATTGCTTCGTCAATGTAATTTTTTCTGTCCTGATTTTGTTCTGCATGTATTTGCATGTGGAAATATTAGTAATCTTTTTTTGTGCCGTTGCATGTGTTATATATAACTTCACTTTAAACATGGCTTTAATTTGGCAATGAAATTAAAATTGCAGGGTTGCGATGCCTCACTTCTGCTGAATGGTACAAATACCGAAAAAACTGAAGCTCCAAACCTTTCAACAGATGGCTATGGTGTTATTGACGATGTCAAAACAGCACTGGAGAAAGCTTGCCCTCGTGTTGTTTCCTGTGCTGATATTTTGGCCCTTGCTGCTCAACTTTCTGTTTCTTTGGTATACACTAATTTTACTTCTTTTACACACACAACAAATTAATTAAGTACTAATTTGGTTTAAGATGATTAATCAAGAAATTGCAAATGCTTTGCAGTCTGGAGGTCCAACATGGACAGTTCCACTAGGAAGAAGGGATAGCAGGGCTCCACACAAGGAAAAGATTGGAAACATCCCTTCTGGCCATGAATCCCTTGCCACTATCAAATCACTATTCACCACCTTTGGATTTGATTCTAATGATCTAGTCGCTTTGTCTGGTAAATTTTACTAACCAAAAAAACCCCATTAAATCACAAAAAAAAACTGGAATTGTTAATTACTTAATTATTGTTGCTTTGATCCTTTTGCAGGTGTGCACACATTTGGACGTGCCCAATGTGCTGCTTTCACAGATAGGCTCTACAATTTCAATAACACCGGAAAACCAGACCCAATTTTGAATGCAACATACCTCACCTCACTCAAATCTCAGTGTCCACAGAATGGAAATCCCACGAGTTTGATCAATATTGATGAACAGACGCCTTTTAATTTCGACAACAAATACTTTTTGAACCTTCAACAGCGCCGTGGACTGCTCCAAACTGATCAGGAGTTGTTCTCCACTCCTGGGGCTGACACTATTGCCCTTGTTAACAAGTTTGCTAGCAGCCAGAGTCAATTCTTTTCTAGCTTTTCTGCGGCCATGATTAAGATGGGCAATTTGAACCCTTTGACTGGAACCAATGGCGAGATCAGGCTTGACTGCAAAAAAATCAACTAGATTATATGAGTAGTGAATACTACACAAAAATGTGAAGTTGATCAAAGTGTCCCCTGCTTTTTCTAAAGTTTGTAGCTTTGTTTTCATGTTCTGCCCCCTGTTTTTCCTTGTTCTGTCAGTTTCTGTTTTGAGTTAACTTACTGTAACAAAGGGTATAATGAAGTTCAATGTTAAATATATTAATGCTAATGAAATGAAGTAATGCTGATTTTTTTTCCAATTTGTTCATAATTTGCTGCCATTTGGATTTAAAGTCATCATCAACTCCTTTTACTCTTGGCTAAGGAAATTTTCCATCATCTCATTATCATAAAAAAGTAACAACACCATGACATTACAAAGGGGAATGATATTATTATTACTGCCTCTGTTCCCTCTTGAGTATCAAAACCCCTTGTTCCTTTTTAATTGTCCCTATATCTTATCTCAAAAAATAATTGTCCCTATATCTATATCTATCTATATCTATACTATATTAAAAAGTACATACTAATGTAAAACTTTTAAATCGTCCATTATACCCTTATTTTTCGAATATATTTCTTAAATGTCATTGTTTAGACTTTTATAGTTTTACTCAACTAAAAACTCTATTTTTATTTAATTAAATATAATATATCCTTATAACTATTTAATTTTTACCATTTTACTATTTTAATTAGAAAAATTATATATATTAATATATTTTATAGTTTTACTCAACTAAAAACTCTATTTTTATTTAATTAAATATAATATATCCTTATAACTATTTAATTTTTACCATTTTACAATTTTAATTAAAAAAATTATATATATTAGAATTTTTTAAATATATTTTTATAGTTTTATTCAACTAAAAACTCTATTTTTTGGCCAAAAAAAACTAAAACCTCTATTTTTATTATTCAATTAAATCTAATATCCTTATACCTATTTTATTTTTATCAATTTACTAATTTAATTAAAAAAACTTAGATATATTAGAATTTTTAAAATATATTTCTTAAATGACATTGTTTGAATTTTACAGTTTTTTTAAGAAATAAACTTTTACAATTATTCTACTAAAAACTCTATTTTTATTTAATTAAATTCAATATTTTTATAAATATTTTAATTTACCATTTTAATTTAAAAAATTGGAGACTTTTTTCAATTATAATATAAACTAATTTGAACAAAAAAAATTATAATATAAATAAACAAAAATCTTATTATCAAGTTTAAAAGTTAAAATAATTTACCTAATCATTAATTATTCATTTTTTTAAACTAATTAAGTTAAAAATTTATTTAAAATTTAATTATTGTGATTGACCTTTTTCAATTTTTGAAGTGTGTATTGATAGTTTAATATATTGGAGTGTATAACAAGAATTTAAAAATAAAAAGAAGAGTAACATGCAATTATTTCGTTTGACTTGTAAAGTTAGAGGAGTTAATGCAAAAAAAAGTTAGAGGAGTCAATTGGGCGGCTTAGACGGGTTTCAGGTCATATTCATTTGGGTCCATGTCATATGAGTGAGGTAATTTTCTCAGATCATTCGGGTTTTGGCTCATCTTGATTCAGGTCATTCGGGTCTCGGGTCTGCTGGATTTAGGGCCATGCAGGTTCGGGTTTTGACCTCAGTTTACTCGGGTTCTGGGTCATTCGGGTTTTGAATTTTTCAGGTTTAGGACTCGAATCAATTAGGTCAGCCTTGAATTTTTAAATGTTTAATTCTTAAATTTATTTAAAATGGTTAAAATTATAACAATGTGTATTTTATTGAATAAAACATAATTTTAGTTTATAATATTCTTGGGTCATCGGGTTATTCGAGTTACGAGTTTGTCAGGTCTGGATAGGACGGGTTCGGGTTGTTTAATTTCTTTGATCAAATTGGGTTTAGTCGGGTTGGGACGGGTTATCGAGGTTGAATCAGATTTTAACGGTTTTACTTATAATTAATTTCAATTATTATTTTAATTTTTTTTAATTTAAATACGATTGGTTACGTGCACCGCACGTGAAAGTGAAAATTAGTCTATTAAAATGACAAGTTTTCCATTCTTTGGAACCACAAAGCTTGACAATACTACTAAAACGATATTATTAATTAAATGTAGGGTAATTTAGTAAGGTGATGTAAAATTTTTATAGATTTTAACAAAATAGCTATATTTCTTAATCTAAAATATTGTTTAAATTGGACAATTAAAAAGGCAGAGTAGATCTCAAATATAGAGCCTTAACTGTTTCTTTCAAGCCCGATGAATTTTTGAGGTTTGGGTCTTTATCAATGTATATAGAGTGGGCAAAAGATTGTGAAAAAGGTTTGTTTCAATCGGGTCTAACGCAACTTGACTCCATAATAGTCAGAATCTAATGTAGCTACCAGGGGATTCGTTCAAAGAATTACATATATAGGATTATATTATTGTAATTAATTAATCAGTTCTTTGTTAAAATATTAGTTGGACTGCCTAAGTATATATTCTTCTTTTGACCAGTGAAAATATTTGTTAAGTTCCTATATCCAAGTAAAATATTTGCTAGGGTATGAAAGGAAACTCAGATTTTTTCCACTTCATAGTAATTAATTTTCTACTAGTAAAGCTTTTTTTTGAAACCTTTTGCTTAATTTTAATGAATTACTAGATATTATCCCGCGTATTCAGGTTGGGTTTTCAATTTATGATTGGAACTGAGTAATTTTAATTCTAAGTAAAATTTTATTTTATATAATATCAATTAAGTTAAATAGAAGGAAATATTGTTAGAATTATAATGTCTATTATCTACTCGAAAAAGAAAATGGAATTTTACTTTAATTATAATTTAATGTTCTAAATATTATTTATAAATATTATTTTGAATTCTAAATATATAATAATGTATATTGGTTTTCCCTCAACCAATTAACTTTAGACAAATGTCAACAACAGAAGAGTCAAATACTGAGCATACAACATTTTGAGGATAACTTTAATAATAAGGTAAGGTATAGATAGATATAGATTTTTTTTTGGAAGGCACGTTAGATAATTTTATTAATAATAGAGGGAGGAGTAACTGACTGCAAGAAACACAGTCATCTCCAAAAGTTCAAACCAAAGACACATCCAGACATTGTCCACAACAACAACAGCAGAGCTTAAGCACATCAGCTCAACACAAAAAAAGAACATCCAGACCAAGACCAATTACAGAACAGAACGCATAAAAGGAACAGCCCTTTCAACACCATCCTTCGCAAGCTTGTCGGCCTCCATATTAGCTTCTTGAAGGACATGACACACTTTAAAAGAGGAACAACTCCTTTGATGCGCACCAATATGAACAATCCACTTACTCAACCTCCAAGGAGCTTCATTCGAACAATTCACCCAATGTACTACGTTTCTAGAGTCACTTTCAACAACTAAGCCATGAGTGTCAAACCATACTGAAGCACAAAACACAAGTAAAGCCTCTTTAATTGCGCAAACCTCTGCCTCATTAGATTCAGCAGTGCCAATGGATTTAGAAAATTCCAACTAAACAACTCCATTTTCATCCCTTAATAAACCACCAATTCCAGCAGGACCTGGTTTCCCTCTCGCTGCTCCGTCGACATTAAATTTCATGTAACCAACATCTGGACAAGCCCAATTAGCACACCTTTGTACCTTAGTTTTACCAACAACAACATCGGCAATATTCGGACAACGAAAGAAATCCAAAGTGTTACTCATAGAATTTGACCAAACAGCTTTTGCCCACCACATAAGCCTCAACTTAATAATATCAAGAGGCTGGATAGCATCAAAGTGTTTTTGGTTGAACACAATATCATTCCTATGCAGCAAAATTGACCAAATGATAGCAAAAAAAGCTAATTTCCACACATTGACATTGCCCCTATCCACAACCGCAAAGCTCCAAGACGAAAGGAAAGAAATAGGATCTCTAGGCACTACCCAACAAACATTCCAAAGTCTCTTTTATGAAGCTCCATCTTCACCGCCACACGTTCCCTCATAATCTGCCACACAAGTGTTTCGACTTTGGGGGGAGCAAGTCTAGACCGTACCAATTTCCGAACCTCATCCGTCGAGTCCCAAGAATAAGAGAAGGATTTACAAAAAGATTTCGCAGAATACACACCTTTTGAGCAATGTTTCCAAATCAACAAGTCCTTCGCTCCCTCAATCAAATGAAAATCAGAAATGGTTTCATTGAAGATGTTCCATTGTTCCATCTCCCAACCAAAAGGCTGTCTTCTCAATTCAATTTTCCGCTGTCACTTATTGCTACAAAACTGGCCAAAATCCGTTGCAGTGTCTAACTTCAAAATAGCTAAAGAAAAAATCCTAGGGAAGGAATCCTTCAGGACGATGTCGTTAACCCAATTATCCCTCCAAAAATCAATTCTCGACCCATCTCCAATAGAAGTTATCATGCCATCAATGTTGAATGAAGACAAATCATCAACACCTCTTAAGGGCTTTGAAATCGACTTCCATAGAGCAGTGCAACGCCTATTGCCCCCTTTGGGAACAAGACCAGAGTAATCGATACCATTATTCTCCACAACAACATTCTTCCACAAGCAATCAGACTCATTACAAAACCTCCATATCCATTTGTTTAAAAGAGCACGATTTCTGATATCAAGATCAACAATACTCAAGCCTCCTTGATCTTTATATTTACATATAGAATCCCAATCCACCATGTGAATCTTCCTTTTATTACTTGAACTAGACCAAAAAAAGCCCCTCATAATCTTATCCAATTGTTGTTTAACAGTAACAGTAAGGGGAATAACGACATAAAATATATCGGGGCAGCCAGCTAAAACAGAGTTAATTAATACCAACCTACCAGCCATGGATAAATGTTTAGCTTTCTACAAAGACAATTTATTCTGGCAACGCTCCACAACTGGTTTCCAAATTGAAATAGAACTAGGCCTTGCACCTAAAGGCAGCCCCAAATAAGAACAAGGGAGTTGTCCAACTTTACAACTTACTGCAGTAGCCCATTCCTGCAGCAAAGATTGGTCAACATTGATGCCAAAAATGCTTCTTTTAGAGACGTTAACCTTCAGGCCTGATATCAATTGGAAGCATCGCAGGACCCTTCTGACATTTTGAACTTGCCCCAAATTCGCTTTGCAAACGATAAGAGTGTCATCCGCAAACTGCAAGTGAGAAATTGCAACATTTCCTAACTAAAATCCATTAAATAATCCTGTATGCACAGCTTTTTGGAGTAGCAAACTAAGAGCTTCACCAACAAAGGTTGAAGAGAAAGGGAGATAATGGGCAGCCTTGATGAAGACGTCCTTTAGCAGTTGTCTGCCAGCAGAACCATTAACAAACACAGAAATTGACGGAGTAATGACACATTTCATAATCCAGCCAATCCACTTTTTTCCAAACCCCATTTTATTCATAACAAATTCCAAAAAAAAACCCCAATCAACGCTATCATAAGCCTTCTCAAAGTCGACTTTAAAGCAAATACCACCATCCACACTTCTCTTCATAGCTTCAACTAGAGCTGTTCAAGGGTCGGGCTACCCGCCCAAGCCCGTAAGCCCGCCCGACATTTTAAAGGGTTTGGACAAGAATTTTAAGCCCATTGAATGGGCTTGGACAAAAAAACCAAGCCCGTTTATTAAATGGGTCGGGTTTGGGTATAAGAGCAAAAGCCCAAGCCCGACCCGGGCTCGGCCCGATTAAGGAAATATGCTTCTTTTTAATTTTTGCAAGCAGGGCAGCCTGCGCTTGCGCTGCAGTCATCTTCCTATTATGGCTAAAAGTGCATTACCTTAAAACTACTCCTCTATCTCTAGGTGATTCATCAAAATAAAGCTAATATTCTACTCTTCCATTTCTATATAATTCGTCAAAATAAAGCTAATATTAGTTATTGTTTGAAATGTATGTTGATTATCTACAAAACCATAGTACGCTACAGTCATTTTTTAATCTTGATTGCAATTGTTAAATTAATAGACTTGGGTAGGTGGAAGAATTTGGCTTCTGCATAAGAAAAGCCTAATTTTTTGTAGTCAATGAGCATGTATAGTTGTCGTAGGAAAATTGAATTAGTTAATAGCATTTGTAGGAGCATATGTAATTTACACAATGCATCACAAAATGGTTGTACTTAGCATTGGCTAACTGTGCTTTTGAAAATATGGAAATATACTAAACATAAGCAACTAATAAAAACCTCAATAAAAAGGAAGTCGAACAATGGATCTTGAATGAAACGTTAGAGAGCAACTATTGAAGGTTGGAGTTAAGTGCTGAATTGAAGTTATTTGAATGGACTTTTTAATCTTTTATTTAATATGGAGATTGTTATGGAAGGATTTGAAGTTATGGTCTTATGGAGTTGAAGGAATGTAGTAAACAGTATATATTTTTTTTTTGGTCTTTTAAAATTCTTCAATATATTCTCAAACGGCATATATTTTTAAATTAGCGAGTTTTAGTATATCCATTTAAATCGGTATTGATTAATTGAAACGTGCATATATATAAATATATAAATTGTTTTTATTATTTTTTTGGGTCTTTTAAGATTTTTGAATATATTAGCAAACGGACGAAATTTGAAATTATTGAGTTTTAATATATATAATATCCATTAAAATTGGTAATGATTAATTGAAACCGCCTAATTATATGTGTTTCAATTTCGTTCTTTCTGGTCTTAGTTGTTGGTTGTTGATCCCAGTGAGGAATATGTTTGCGAAATATATATATATATTTTGGTAATATTCATGGCAATCGAAGGAAAGTATTTTGTTTTATTCAATCAACACTCCTCTATGTAATTGGTAAATTTGGTAATAAGACTGTATAATTGTACAATTCTGCTCAGTAGAAGAGTTCATTATAAGTACATTCATAATTGGTATCTCTAAATCCAACCTTGTCTTGGACGAAGAGTATAAAATGCAAGCCTCTCTTTTAAACCAAGCTGGAAATATTCAGAGATAGTTGATAAGTTTTTTAAAAATTAATAGACAACATTTTATATATAGGAATCTTATAATCTAGATTCTAGAATGGAACTTGATAAGGAGAAGATGTTACTACATATATTTGCTATCAAGAAAAAGACAAAGGCAAGAAGAAAAGATAAAGAATCTATAAACCAAGAAATAGTTAAATAGTCTTGAACTTAGACGGACAACATCAATGGATCATAACATAATACTCACGATTAATAAATATCAAAAAGATAACAAATATGAAAAATGAAAATGAGAAATCTCACGATTAATATCCCCGTTCATTTGACATAAGATTTCTTATTTGATAGAAGAATTATTTTGTAGTATAGCAATTCTTCTATTTATTATCTCTAAGTTAAATCTACTTTTCTATTGATCCATCTCCATAGCGTCCAACATTGCCAACAATTTGTTTTTGCTATATGTTGTTATTTTTATTCGTTGGAGCATCATTTTCATTGCTCCAATTTGTTGTCGTAGTCGCGCTTCTCGAAGGCTTTTCTCTTCCTTGTCAAATTCAATTTGAGCTTCTAGGGTATCAACTTTGTCGGAGTTGAAATCTTCTATTTGGATTCCATGAGATTGTTGCAATTCTAGAATTGCATTCTTTGCAGCATTTTGTTCTGCGAACTCTTCGTTTGTTGCTGAATGTCCATAGGAAGTATACAATCTCCCTTCTTTTGTTTCTTCTGTAAACTCAACCTTCGCCTAATAGTCGTTCCATATATTTTGTTTTGCCACATAAATCGGTGGAGTGAAGTTTAGAGACTCGCACAATGTGTGTAGTACTTTTTTTAGCTGAAGGGGTCCAGCGGCCGGAAGAGCACCGCACGTCGCGTGGTGTCCGGTGCGCCCCCAGCGGCCCTTGAAAATCCAGAGGACCGAGTGCCGTCCGCGCCCGGTCGTACATAATAATTCTAATTAGGTTATAACAGTCCAAAATGATGTAATAATTATATTGTTATTACACCAAAGGCCATGTCGAAGTAGAATATATATGAAGATTCAACAAATACAAGACTTACAACAAAGAGAATTAATGTGTGTTTTTTATTTTTAATCCTGAATTAAAAGTTATTTTGTATTTTTATTTTTTATTTTATGTTAGTTCATTTCCTAAAATCATAATTACAAAAGTCACATGTCAATTTCTTATTTATTCACACAATTTTTTTCTACAGTGTGACACGCTCCGATTAGATTAACAGAATGAACCTATTTGAGCCTTCCTAAAAAGTTGGGACCCTTATTTGACATTTTTTAAAGTTCGGACCCTTATTTGAGATTTAAGGCAAAGTTGGGGGACTTATTTGAGATTTTAGCCTAAAATAAAAGAGGAATAATGAAATGTTAAATTTAAGTATCAAATAATATAATCAACAAACAAATCCAGATTTACCTCAAAATGTTGCGGTGAGAAGTGAAAGCTCCCCACTTTAGGTTATGATCCTAAGGCGTTGCTAAATTAAATGGAAGGATCTTATGAACGTCCATCTGGAAATTTTAGGAAACAGAACGGAATCCATGTGAAACTAATTCAGAGAAATGTTAGGGAAGAAGAAACCCACCCAAATAAAAATGAAGACGAAAGGAAAACAGAACTAGAATGCCAATAGTTTACCCATGAATCAACCATTATTGCAGATACATTTATAGCACCAATCCTTTGGAATTCCAGCAGAGGAGTTGAATCGGTAAATCCTAATATCCACACACAATTAATATGTAATTAAAACACACTTAATCATAAATATAAAAATAGTAAATTACAAAAAAGGACAGCAGGAAAAGTAAGGGAGGAAATTCATCGAGGACCTTTTTAGCCACCCGAAAAAGTGCGAAAAGACAAAAAAAAGCCAAAAGGAGGCATCACATTAATCCTCAATTCGGCCTTTATGTCATTTCCATAGTCACTAAAAATAATATATAGTATATATTTGTTGATATATAATATATATTACATATAATTTATACGTACACCTTATCTGAAATAAGAAAAAGATGAGTAATAAATATAGAAAATCTTATCATCAAGAAGGGTAGTATATTATAGCTAGTATATATCATATTTTAGGTTTACAATTATATTTATATAATTAATTAATATAGTTTATTTCTTAAAATGATTATTAAAAAAATATTAGACGGCCTTTTGGACGGGCCTGGGTCTTAGTATTTGATAAATGGGTCGGGCTTAAACAACACTAATGGCATTAATCTTAAAGCTAAACCCGACCCGAACCCAGCCCAGCCTGGCCCATGAATAGGTCTAGCTTCAACGATTTCATTGGCAATTAATGAGCAATCAAGAATTTATCTTCCCTGAATAAAAGCAAATTGGAACTCACTAATTAAATTAGGAAGGACACACCTTACTCTCCTAGACAAAACTTTGGCAAGAATTTTGTATAAACACATCCCACAAGACTAATAGGTCTATATTGGTCTAATCGAGCGGCACCATCACACTTAGGGATCAAAGTGATACAGATAGATAGATAGATAGATAGATAGATAACACACTTTTAATTAATTAAATGGAAAAGATAAAAAGAAAATAAAGTGAGAGTTATATACGTGGGCAAAATGCTCGATTTGGGGCCAAACGTTTGCCGCGATGCTCGATTTGAGGCCAAACGTTTCAATTGTAACAAAAAGGGGCCAAACATTTTCGGGACTGCTCAATTCGGGGCTTTTTCTGACGGTGCCAAGTCCGTGAGAAACACGCGCCGTTAAACCCCTATTTTTGTCCGACATGGAATTTTAATTTTATTTATTTATTTTCAAAATTAATTTCTAAAATTAAAAAATTGATTAAAAAGTAAATAAACCCTACAGCCCTATACTCAACCCCCTGACCCCACGTCCCCACCTCTTCTTATCTATCTCAACACTATTCATCTCCTTCTTCCTTCTTCCCAATCTCCATTGCTAACTTCTTCAACCTTCAAGACCCATCTGCCCAAAATTTCTTCCTCTTCAAAAAACAAAAAAGGCAAAATAAAGATTTGTACACCCATGTATACAACTTCGTTCTTTCAACATTTCTCCTGGATAAAAATTGAAAACCGATCAAACTTTTTTTTGAACAGTATGGGCATTTGCTCTCCTTTTCCTAAACAAACAGAGGCAAATAAATGGGTTGCCAGGTACTCAAAGTGAAGCCTCTTTCAAAAGTGGAGTCCTTGAACTTGTTTGTAAACCGGGTGGGGCATGGTGTTCTACAAGTTCCAACATTGAAGGAGATTGTGCATCAAATTGTTGAGTAATGTTGTGGTTTACCACTTGCCATTGTTACAACAGCCGGCACCCTGAGAGATCCAAAAATCCAAAATTGTTTCCTGTATTGTTCCTTGTATCCTGAAGACTTTGCAATTGAAAGGAAAGAGTTAGCAGAAAAATGGATTGAAAAAGGATTCATTGATGAATGTGGAATCCTTTGAGAGACATGGCATTATCTATTAAAAGCATTGGTGCTCGTCAATTCATGGTAAAATCTGGTATGTCCTCTTTGAAGAAACTACCAAGTGAGCAAGAATGGACAAGGGATCTTAACAAGGTTTCCTTGATGATGAGTTCAATATCAGAATTTCCTCCTCACATATCACCTAAATGTCATAATTTGTAGACTCTGTTGCTGTAAGGCAGTCGCAAAATCAAAAGCATTCCAGAATCTTTCTTCCAATAGTTTTATTCCTCCTCCTAAGGACAAACCATGAACTCATCGATGGCCTTCTTTCCATCTTCACCAACATCCCTCAGTGATTCCATCAATGTCGACAACAAAGGAACCATTTGATTGCATTCTTGGATTGCTCTGTTTATGTTTCGTTCGAAAACAAAAAAAAAAGCCCCAAATTGGAGTGAACCCTAAATCAAAGCCAGAAAATCCAAACACAATAAATTAGGGATTTTACCCAGAAGAAGAACTATAACTTGAACTCATTCTTAAATCACAGTTGAAATCTTTGAAGACCCAAGAAGAAAAAACCAGCCGCCTCCAAGAAGAAGGAGAAGAAAATTGCAGACAAGAAGTCGATGAAGGTAGGTGAAAAAAAGTAACTTTAAATTAAAAATAAATTCTTTTTATTGTTGCCTGTAAACTTAAGGAGTTTCTCGAAAACGTTTAGGGTTTCAGGAAACTAAAGAGGAAGAAGAAGAAATTGCAGGATTTCTCAAGGAAGAAGTAGAAAATTGTAGGGCGGCTCACAAGAAAGAAGAAGTTTGAACGAAGAGAGAGAGAGAGGTGAAATTAAACTTTTAATTTAAATTTTAAACTAATTCTTTTATTTTAATATAAAACCCTTTTTATTTAAATAACATTCAAAAATTCCATGTATGGTATTTTTATGCCACGTGTCATTTTCACTCGTAGTTAACAGCGTGTAATACACTTGCCTATTTCTGTCAGAAAAAAGTCCCGAATTGAGCAGTCCCGAAAATGTTTGGCCCCATTTTATTACAATTGAAACGTTGCGCCCCAAATCGAATATTACGGCAAACGTTTAACCCCAAATTGAGCATTTTGCCTATTATCTGTGGGCGAACCACGTCTAACATACTTACCTGCCCCCTGCAAGTAACGTGTTGGAGACCACAAGTCCATAATTATTACCATCGTTAAATCCTTAATCATTATGCTTTTGAAAATACATGTTCGAAAGTTTTAATTAAAACCTTAACTTCTTTTTCGACCAAAAAAAAAAAGAAAGGTTTAATTAAAAGTTAAAATCAAGTGCCTTGTGTATCACTTTCAAAGCCAATAACTAATTGTAATCTCTTCTTGTTTTGTCTTGTTCCCCTCGTGACTGATTAAAAGTAGAGTTCCGACAACTTGTAAGTTGGAATACAAAGAGAGAGAGAATTCTAAGGGCATTTTAAAATGCATTAGGTATAAGACCCGCGCTTCGTTGCGGGGTCGGAAGTTTCATGAAGGGTTCTTTGTGAATCTTTGTTAATCGAAAATCTAGATAAAAAATTATATGATATTAAATAGACCATCAATCGAAACCACAAAATATCGAAAGCCTTTTTTAGAATTGAAACATAAAAATTAGCTTTTGAATCCTTTCAAGAAAGTTGTATGTCATGAAATTACCTTTTAATATACACCTGAATTACCTTAATTGCACAAATAGAACAAAGAAAAAAGAAAAAGCCGAAGCGTTAAATCAAATAAGATAGAATTTGTAATGGACTAAGTAGTATAAAGTAGATAAGTATGAGGGTCATTTGATAAATAATCCAAATAAGAATATGTTTGTTGATGGAGATCTTGAAACATAAAAATTCCCCTTTGAACCCTTCATGAAACTCATAGATCAAATTTAACTTTTGGGTCCTTCATGAAAGTCGTAAATCATGCAATAACCTTTTAACCAACACTTGAATAACTTTAATCGGACATGTGGATCAAAAATTAAATGCTATTAAATAGGCTGGCAACCAAAACCACCAAATTTGAGAAACTTTATTTTTAATTGAAACATAAAAATTGGCTTTTGAGTCCTTAATGAAAGTTGTAGATAATGAAATTACCTTTTAATAGACATCTTAATCACCTTAATCGGACAAATAGAATAAAAAAAAATCTGAAGCGTTAAATCGATCAAGATAGAATCAATAAAGAACTAACTAGTATAAAGTACAAAAATATGAGGATTATTTGAAAAATAATCCAAATAAGAAAATGTTTGTTGATGGAGATCTTGCAACATAAAAATTCTCTTTTGAGCCCTCCATGAAACTCGTAAATCAAATTTAGCTTTCGGGTCCTTCATGAAAGACGTAGATCATGCAATAACCTTCTAACCGACACTTTATTAACTTTAATCAGACATGTGGATCGAAAATTATATGATATTAAATAGACCGGCAATTAAAACCACAAAATTTTGGAAGCATTTTTTTTAACTGAAACATAAAAATTGGCTTTTGGATCCTTCATGAAAGTTGTAGATCATGAAATTACCTTTTAATAGACACCTGAATTATCTTAATCGGACAAATAGAAGAAAAATTTTCAAAATAAAGCCGAAATGCTAAATCGATTTGAAAAGGATTAAGTAGGATAAAGTAAAAAAGTATGTGGGTTATTTGATAAATAATCCCAAAAATATATATGTTGGTGGGAAAGGGACCTGTTTATACCTCAATTTACAATTGAGGGTAAATTGGTCTTATCATAATCATAATCAAGATGTGTGGTTAGGATTTAATCAAAATTCCTAAAGAAACTAGGTTTCTGCACCACCCTAGTTCAAATTGAATTAGGAAAGTCTTGTAAATTAATTGTAAGGGCTGAAATTAATTAATTATTAATTAAATAATAATTATTTTTGAATAATTATTATTAAATTTCTAGTACATGCCGCTGCTACCTAGTTGAGTGGCACACAGAATCAAATCAGAAGCAGTTTCCTTTAATATTGTTGCCTGATAAGGAGGCAAACAAGTAAATAAGGAAAATTGCTTACCATCTGACCATGAGATGAAAAATACCTCATGGACATACATAGCAAGGCCCAAGTCATCTCCCAGTCAGAGGAGAAGCCGCCCTCTGCCCTGCAGAGAGATGTTTTTCTCTTCTTGTAGGAAGGAGGCAGAGAGCTAAAGTTTGTCAGTAAGAGAAACATCTATGCACGTGAGAGAGGCATGAGATTTTCAACCTCACACCTCCTCCATATAATTGACCTACCACAATGGAGAAAACGCCTAGCCTCCTCTTCACCCCGGGAGGTGAATTGCAACTTGTATTTGTTCAATTAAGGACAAAATAGTGAAATTGACCAATTGAAGAGGCTAGAGGCTGCGATTTCTTCCAAGGAGAATACCATGATGATCCTTGAGCTATGTAGATCATTATGGTAAAATTTCACCTCATTCTGACATCGGAGTAAAAACTTATACCCGGTTTTCAGTTAAGGACATTTACGGGAGTGAAACCAAATTCATCATGATAAAGAGCTCGAATTAACTTGGGATTTTTTCCATGATCTTATGGAGATATTCTAAGCCTACTGGTGAAATTTTAGTTAAATCTGAGATCGTTTGCAACTTTTGCATTCTTTTCAATTAAGGACATATGGCTTTTTCACCCCGGTTTAAGCCATTTTCTTAATTAATTCTTATTTTCATGATTTAAAGGGCTAAATATGGCCAAGTATGAGTAATTTCGTGGCTTTGATGATCAGAGTTCAATTCATGATGTCAATTGGCCACTACTTAGCCAAATTAGCTAAATTCAACACAAAAGAAGCAACAAAAGCCTGCTGCACTGTGATAGGCAGAAGGAAGAATTGTCATCAACTACCCAGGAGGCATATTTTCGTCCCCTATCTTAGCAAAGTGGCGCCCTTATGCATGTCCAATCCTCTCCCAAGCAGTTGGATGCAATCAGAAGAAGAAGGAAGCTTCACTGCACTTTCCTGAAAGCTGTCATCTGCATAGGAGGAAGATTTTGCCTTTCTCAGCAAGGCAATTGCATTAAATGCTCAAGCCCAAACCGTCCCCTATATAAAGGGAGACCATTCTCAGGTTTCACGCAGATTTTGCATCTCAGACATTTCTCCCGAGAAATCAAAAACCAGCTTCTGCAGCTACAAACTTGCTCCGCGCAAAAAACCAAGCTCCGTGCTTATTTTCTCCCTGGCTCTGCGCCATTTTCACCTTGTTCATCACGAGTTCTTCACTCGTTCTTCATATTTTCCTTGTTTAGATCTTGTCTCCGGACAAACAAATACTCTTTTAGTGTTTTTCTCTTGTGTCAATCTTGTCTCCGGACATACAAACACTGTACACGTGTTCTTCATTCAGAAATAACAGATCAGTTTGTTATTTTCTTTTCAATTTCAATCACAATCAAAGCAGATCTCTCAGATCTGATCCGAAAAAGAGGAAGGCCCAGTTTGAGAAGCAGTTCGTGTGGATCCAATGATTTAGATGCTCCGGTGTGACTTTGATCCAGTCCCCACAATCGTTCTGATCTTTTAATCTGCTGTTCCGCGCACCAGATCTTGTTTTTACAACCTCTTTGTCAATTTCAGCAAATTGACTGGCACGCCCTTACGCTGTCATAAAGAATTCTCCGCGAAAACTCTAACAAGAGATTTTTGGCGCAACAGGACCCACGAAGGGTAATTTTTTTGCTAACTTCCAAGAATGCCCTCGATTGCCAACTTAAATAATAAAAAAATGAAGCATAAAATAACCAAAGTATCCTTCACCTTTAACATAATGAAGCATATCCCCGGCTCTTTTTCTCCTAGTCACTCAGCAAGGTCGTCCGCCTTCACTCAAAGGTCCACACCAAATCCACTTTCCCTGACACTTGAAGCAGGACAGACAGCAGATCTCTCCTCCTCTC
>AWUE01014512.1:0-29623 GCA_001974825.2 Corchorus olitorius
ATATTTGATGAGAAATTAGGTGAATCGGTCCACTACGTCATTTATGATCCGACCAATATAGATATATATGGAATATGGAATAGATTAATTCAGACATGTAATATATAATTAAGAAAAAAATACTTATTTTTAGTAGTAATATCCAAAATAAAAATGGAATTAATAATTATATATGGGATTTCTAGAGAGGGTACTGTTTTTTTTTTTGGCACCAAGAGAGGGTACTGTTTATATGTGTATTTTTATTATTGTATAACCATGCGTTAGAAGACGAAACCAAACTATACTTATAAACTTATAATTATTGTTGTATAAAATAATACTAGTAATTTTGGTCTTCGAAATTAATTTGAACTTTGAAGTTATCTGAAATGAAAACCGCGTTAAGAGATACGAATGAAGCTATATAAGTAATGCTTTACAGTTGTCTATGGCATTGGCTCGATCGGGCTCGGGGCTCCCTCTTTTGTCCTACAACCTCAACAATATTTACTTCTTTTTTTTTTTTTTATTTATACGTACGATACTATTTGCATGTTTTGTCTCAATACGTAAAAGAAAACCAAACACACTTTAAGTTTAACAATGAAGAGTGAAGACTGACCTGAAACATGTTTTTCACAAAGATTTCTTTTTATGTATCAGGCATTAATCTTTTTATAGTCAAATTAAAAATTAGGTTTTCTACTTTAACTTTATGTACTTAAAAGTGAAGAAGCTGAACACATGATCATTAACAACTATCCTCAGAAATCAGAAATCATAAATCCAGCCTCCTCAAAGGCTATATGGAAAGATATTTAATTCCTTTGCTTAAACTACTTAATCATAAAAAGGGTTTGTTAATAGTATTTCTTTTAATTACCTTATATATATATATATACCATGTGAGAAATGTATAGCTTTCATGGGTGAATAGTGCTTTATTTAATTTCTGGCAGTCCGCGTACGAATACGATGTTAACTGAAAAATTAGGTGCCAAAAGATTGGTCCATTATTCCAGTTGCCAGAGAAATGGCCAATGGGAAGCCTCGAAGTAGTTTCTCAATATTCTCTTCCCATGCATGTCAGCTTCACATATATATGAATATGATAAAATCTGCCACTTAGAGTTCAAAGATTCCTCTGGATTCAATTAATTTTGACTAATTTGTTTATTGCATGATCGATCCAAACCTAAGAGCTTTTGGCCTTATAATTAAGGCACTTGTAAGGCATTCCCATTGAATTCACCAACAAAACCAAATCGGGTCAACACATTAATTAACATAGTAATTATTAGTCCTAGACTAATTAGCTTCTATCTTCTCAATTATACAACCATATAAGCTAAGGACAGCAAACTAATTAGAACATTTTGTAACTTCTCATCTAGGTGGTCCAATATGACGTTTCCAAATTTATTTTTTGGTGAAAAGTCATTTATTTTTTGGTACATGTAAAAGTCGTTGTAATATACTCAATTTGCATATTAATTAATTGGATGCGTCCATATACAACTGTCCAAAACTTAATTTGTATCAGCCTAGCTAGCTCGCTATACCATACTCGTAATTGGCTAATTGTTAATATATACTACAAATTAACTAGATATTATTCAAATTTGAAATAGTGTATACAGACAATTTATATTTAACTCCCTATATATTTTATATAGTTCCGGAAAAAAAAAACAGAAAAAAAAAATGTTTACAAAGATGCATGGTGTAAGTGTTTACTTCTGATTAGACTTTCCAAGTCAAGACGAAGAGGATAATAATTATATGATGTATATATGCAAACTTGCATTATTGGAAGTGGATTCAAAGAATAATCATCATGATTCATATTCACATTGTTTAGTCAATGCCACGAGTAGATTATGCTCATGTATCAGCTTGCAAGTTGCAACCCCTGCTAGTATTACCTTCCTCTATATAAGGGATCCCATTTCTCATTATTAGCATCTCAATTATTCCTTCCAAATTTATTCATCTAAAGAAAATTTGGGGAATCAAAAAACAAAATAAATCATGGCTTCGTTTCCAAAAATCACAGCCCTTTTTCTCCTTGCTATTGCTATGATGCTTGGTGCATCCAATGCTCAACTTAGTGCCACATTTTATGCTAAAACGTGCCCCAATGTGTCAAGTATAGTTCGTAGTGTACTTCAGACTGCTCACGGAAATGACGTTTGGATTTACCCTAAGCTCATTCGCCTTCACTTTCATGATTGCTTCGTCAATGTAATTTCTTCTGTCCTGTTTTTTGTGGTGCATGTATTTGCATGTCGAAATATTAATACTTTTGTGCTTTTGCATGTGTGTTCTTAAGTACTATATACTTTATATAAACATGGGTTTAATCAAGATAATTAATTGCAGGGTTGCGATGCCTCACTTCTGCTGAATGGTACAAATACCGAAAAAACCGAAGCTCCAAACCTTTCAACAGATGGGTATGGTGTTATTGACGATGTCAAAACAGCATTGGAAAAAGCTTGCCCTCGTGTTGTTTCCTGTGCTGATATCTTGGCCCTTGCTGCTCAACTTTCTGTTTCTTTGGTATACACTAATTTTACTTCTTTTACACACACAACAAATTAATTAAGTACTAATTTGGTTTAAGATGATTAATCAAGAAATTGTAATTGCTTTGCAGTCTAAAGGTCCAACATGGACAGTTCCACTAGGAAGAAGAGATAGCACGGCTCCACACAAGGAAAAGATTGGAAACATCCCTTCTGGCCATGAATCCCTTGCCAGCATCAAATCTCTTTTCACCAGTTTTGGATTTGATTCTACTGATCTAGTCGCTTTGTCTGGTAAACTTTACTAACCAAAAAAAACCCCATCAAATCAAAACTAATATACAAAAAAACTGGCATGGGGTTTTTTTTTTTAGATTAAAAAAACCTGGCATAGGTTAATTTACTAGTTATTTGCTTTAATCTTTTGCAGGTGTGCACACATTTGGACGTGCCCAATGTGCAGCTTTCACAGACAGGCTCTACAATTTCAACAACACAGGCAAACCAGACCCAATTTTGAATGCAACATACCTCACCCCACTCAAATCTCAGTGTCCACAGAATGGAGACCCCACGAATTTGATCAATATTGATGTACAGACAGCTTTTGATTTCGACAACAAATACTTTTTGAACCTTCAACAGCGCCGCGGACTACTCCAAACTGATCAGGAGTTGTTCTCCACTCCTGGGGCTGACACTATTGCCCTTGTTAACAAGTTTGCTAGCAGCCAGAGTGATTTCTTTTCTAGCTTTTCTGCGGCCATGATTAAGATGGGCAATTTGAACCCTTTGACTGGAACCAATGGCGAGATCAGGCTTGACTGCAAAAAAATCAACTAGATTATACTCCTATGAATACTACACAAAAATGTGAAGTTAGTCAAAGTGTCCCCTGCTTTTTTCTAAAGTTTGTGGCTTTGTTTTCATGCTCTGCCCCTTGTTTTCTCCTTGTTCTGTTTCGAGTCAACTTACTGTAACAAAGGATATAATGAAGTTTAATGTAAAAAAAATTGTATTAAAGCTAATGAAATGAAGTAATGTTTAAATTTGAATATTGGGTTTTTGTTTTTCTTCCCATTTGTTCATAAATTGCTACCATTTTAATTTCAAGTCATCATTAATTCCTTCCTCCTTCCTTACTATCCAAGGAATTCATTTAGGTTACCTTGAACCATCTTTTCTTATGCATATAAGATGAAATGGTTGCTTGTATTTGAATCTAAAACTACATTCCTCATGGGTTCCCATTAAGCCAAGCAGTGGAGGGCTCAAAATCAGATTTGTTTGAACATATTTAAGCAAATGCAGCATAAAATGAGGCAATAGATAGATTAAGATGTAAGCTAAATCTTTTTTATTGAAAGATTAAAGCATAAGCATTTAACATAATAAATTTTTAGTATAAAACTCACTCGACACGCAATGAATCCACAGAATATTATGCATGGAAAGTTGGAAACCTAAGACAGACAAAACCAAATGAGAGAGGCCAAACTGCAAACCATATACCATAATTAATTTGCATTTTTCTTTCTTTTCTTCTCTTTTTACTAATTTTAATATTAATTTGTTTTAAATCCATGCACCAAATCCCTGTTTGCTGGGGCCATTGACGCAAGCATTCTTTCCTCATTTTATGACACTACAAAGTGGAAAGTGATGCGAATAAAGTGAGAGTTACATTACCTTACCTTACCACCATACATATATAGATCATATAGTATTTAATTATCCTTTCATTTTTTCATGTATTAATCCCATGAATATGAATGGTGGGTGGGTCCATTTAATTTTTGGACCATTTGCTTGCCATTTATCTGTTTTTCTGATATACACACATATTCCATCTTAAGTTGTTTGGGTTTTCAAATATGTTACTCGGTTTCTTCAACATGGGACAAATTAGGAGTCCATCCTTTGAAGAAAATCAATTTGTTTCATACACACCTTAAAAAAAAAAGTTGTTTCATACACGTTCCAATTAGGGGTGAGGATATAGCACGGTAAGTTCAAATCCTAATCGTGTCTTAATGATCGTGTCTTAATGAACTCGATCATTAGATTAAGATTTAAGAGTCATACTCCGATTTCCCAATCTTGGTATCAGTCTAATTAAAACAGAAATTAATACTAGGTTATTGCTCAGGGCGTGCTACGCTGCACAGACCTTTACATGTAAAGCAAGCGTACACTCTTGATAGATAAGCATGTAGAGAAAATATAGATAGACATCTAATGGCAACATTTTATACTATGATAAGTTGCTTTGCTTAAGTTTTAGCTATACATACAGCTCAAAAGATTAATTCCCATATTAAACTGGACAATAGAAATCAATGTCAGATGATAATCCATGGATGATATCAAAAAGGGAGTGAGTCAACAGGATCCTAATCAAATATTGAGTCTCTCCAATCTTCATCATTGGTTATAGTTCTCGCATCAGTAATCACATTGAACTTCTCTGTCTCGCAACAGCTGACTCTTCAACTTTCAACCTTACCTTCGCTTCGCACCAGCCATCGTTTTTAAATATTTCTCTCCTATAGAAAGTCAAGTTTGTTAGGATTGTGACTCAAATTCTAATTAGATTTAGATTGGGATGTTTTAGGCCTATTGCTTAGTGGATAAAAAGACTTGGTAAACAAGAATCCTAGTAGAAAAGGGATTCTTGGAGGCTAAGTTTATGCTAGTATAAATAGAGAGAGTTTCTCTATAGGTTTTGTATGTTTGGAGAAAAAATGTAGTCTAAGGGTTAGATTTGGGTGGAGACACCCCATAGGACAAAAGGATGGTCCTCATGGGTGTGCGTGTGTGTGATTGTTTGGTTTGGTTGATGTGATGATTGATTTGTAGAGACCAAGCGAGAGTGCTCAAATAGAGACCAAGCGAGAGTACTCAAGATTATTTGGGTTTGTTTTAGAATTGATTGTTAGATTGGGTTGAGAGATTGAGTGAGAGTTATTGATAATTATGTGTTGATGTAATTTTCTATAACTAGTGGATTTCTCTTCTCCTCCGTGGACGTAGGCAAGTTCAGTGCCGAACCACGTAAATTCTTCTGTCTTGTGTAGATGTTTATTTTTTTAGTTTCTTCTGCTTGCATGATTAATTTGATAGATTATAGTTTGGGATATCCGGGTTACAACAATTGGTATCAGAGTTCAGGTTGAATGGATTGGAGGTTGCCCGGTAGTCCAAACTTGTGATATGGTTCGTCAGATTTGTTTTCGTGGAGATTGCCAAATTGTGCTGCTTGATGATTGTTTTGAAGATTGCTCAGATTTGGATGGAAAGCAAGATCGGATTCGGAATTAAAGTTGAAGATGATGCAGTGAAGATGAAGACATACAAGAAAAGATTGCTTGAAGATCGGGAGACTTTCGTTGTAGGTGGAGTCATGCATGTCCTTGAAGATTGATTGAAGATTTGTCCAATTGAAGTTGTTCAAGTGTTGGTTAATTACAGTTATTTAATCAAATTATATGTGTCATGTTTTACATGAGTGATAGTCCAAAAAACTCAATTTAGTAATGAATTTAATTTATTGATTTCGTTGAATTATGGTTAAGTTAATTTGGTGTTGATTATATTCTTATTATTTTTGTTGTTAATGTTAATCAAGGTCATTTTATTTATTTGTAGTTAGAAAAAAAATTATCTTTTGTCTAGGAATATTTTTTCTTTTGTCCAGACTTCCCATGTAATATAAGAATATACTAAAATTCTATTTTCTATCAAGTTTGGTCTTAGTTTCCCAACTTACGACAAATAATCACTATTTATAGAAACTACTTAAGTTTTAAAAAAAAATACCAACTGAATATTTTACTTATATCTTTTTATACTTTCATTGTTCATAACCTATATAAAAGCTATAGAATGAATCAATCATAAATAAAACTATGCAAAATCAATTATCATTACAAGCTAATACCTATATGTTTATATTTAATTGTTCCCTCCTTTCACAACTCCATCGCGAAGCGCGGGTCCTGTGGCTAGTATAGCTCAAATCTTATATGTTTTCCCTTGTTTTAGTATTGTATAATTTTCCTTAAGAATAATTAGTTGAAAAATCGATGCCTATAGCTACAATTAGACTTTAGACTAGGCTCCAAAATATAGTAGAAACTTAAAATTATATAGAACTCAAATTTAGCAATTGCTTTAGTTGTGACTTACCAAAAATGTAAAATGAAAGAGAATATTTAATTCAATAACCTATGGTCTAAATGAGAATAACACACGAACATAGGCCTTAAGTATGTAACTTTTTATCTCATTATTAAACATCATCAACAACAAGGAATTAATTGGCTTGGTGAACCAAATTCATTTTGATTTTTGAGTTGTTTATAACCCTTACATGATTCATTTTTGAGATACGACCCTCACATGATTCATGATTCGCTGAAAACTAGCCAAAGATCTTTCTGATAATACTTTCACCAATAAATCAACCGATCAGGGGAAAACTTACCATATTCTGACCAGGCAATCAATTTTAACCTTTATTAGGAATAGGAGCCCCTGTTTCTTCTTTACATCTCTTTCCTAAGACTAAGCATTACATCCCTTTAATAATTTTTCTCTTTTCAATCATATCTTTTTCCATACTTAATTCATAGGTAAGAAGTTAAAAGGAAGTATGATATTCCCATCTCACCAGACACCAGCTAAATTTAAAAAAACAAATATACTATACGTGATTTGAATGTAAATGGAGTCTTGCGGGATTTGGGCTCTTCCAACTTTGGAAGGCCATATTAAGACATTAATTACATAGTAATAATCTGATAAGATAAGTCACGGTATAACTAGGATTATCAATTATTATGGCAATGTTTGGAAACTTCCCCTTCTTTTTATTTGTTTGCTTTTGCATGTTTGCATCATTGCATGGTTGCACTGTTTCTTAATTTTCTCGCAACTGCAATTCCAATTCATATCTAATTTCTTATCAAATTTTAAATAGAGTTTGCCAATCAGACAATAAAAATCAAAGTGAAATATGGAAATCTCATCTCTACAAAGCTAGATAAATCATGGCTGAAAACTTGAAAGCTAGAGACTATAGAGATCAATGTAGCTGCAGAATAAAAGTTTATGCTAAAAAACAGATGCCTCCTTTGACTTTTATGTACAAATTTATGAATCCTTATCTCTAATTTATAACCTGATAATGAAATGCATAGTTGTACAATATAGATTGATTGTTAATATAAGTATGTTATACCAAAATAGCAAATGCCAAAAGAAGAGAAATTTCCCAGCTTTGAAAAGAAAGATCATATTTATAGCTATCTATATGATAATGAACCTTGGGATATTTTCTTTAAAAATAACATTTCAAAACAGCAAAACTTAAATTTTTGTGATCAATTTTAGACCCTTAAGGAATTGAAATTACTTCCTAGCTAATGGCTTGAATCTGCAGCTACGAGTCTATCATCTATGACTACCCAACTTCTTGTTGCCTACAAGAAAGGCCCTTTAAATAGTCCCCAAAACTAATCAAACATTAATGAGAGCTCTATATGATCATGAGATTAATGGATGAGAAAATTATGAAAAGGTCTTCTTTTCAATTATGTATAGTTGCAACCCTTTCCTTCACCATTTTTCTTCCACTGGGATCGTTAGCCTATGAATTGAGTCCATCGTTTTATGATCAAACGTGCCCGGAGGTGTTCATAATCATTCGGGGAATCATCGAAGAAGCTTTGCTGTCTGATCCTCGGATTGGGGCTAGCCTTCTTAGGCTTCATTTCCATGATTGCTTTGTTAATGTAACATTTCTTCCTTCATCTAGTTTCTCTTTTCTCTGTTCTTCTTTCTTTATTTGTTATGCATGGTTTGACATAAAATTTATATCCAAGCAATGATTTGGAAAATAAACTTAATCATATATTAAGTAGAGATCAAATTCTTAACATTAATGCTCCATCCAAACACCTCCTTCCATGCAAGAATTATGGCTTGAATTAATTAGTTTCCAATTTGTATCTCTTTTCTTTACAAGAATCTATATATACTATATCTTAATTAAAATTAAAGTAACAATACCAATCAAAGTAAATTTAAGAAAAGAGTTAAGTACCCAATTCAATGTTTTGATTTGTTGGTTGTGATCTACAAGTAAGAAATACACAAATATTATATATACTTGTGCAATTTGCTTGCAGAACAAGAAATATATGACTTGATCTTTTTATAAGTACTTTTTCCTTGTTAAGTATAACAAATAACAAGGAAATTGTTATCTCTGTTCAACTTTTGCCTTTAATTTACAGGTCCGAAAAAAAAAAGTTACAAGTTTTGGGAAACACATAACATAACAATGACATCCTAAGAAAAGTTAATGAGGGGAAATATTTTGGTTTTGGCATAACATTTTTATAGGGGTGTGATGCATCGATTTTACTGGACAACAGCGACACCATAGAAAGCGAGAAAGATGCTGTCCCCAACAATAATTCAGCCAGAGGTTTTGATGTCGTTGATGCCATGAAAATTGCACTTGAAAATGAGTGTCCTGGCACTGTTTCCTGCGCTGATATTTTAGCAATTGCAGCCCAAGAATCTGTCAATCTGGTTAGCAAGTAGTTGATATATAACCAATAAAATTCTTTGATTTTTTTTATTTACTTATTTACAAACGCATTAATTAACATTTTGTTGTTGCTGCAGGCAGGAGGTCCATCATGGCTAGTTTTACTAGGAAGAAGAGATAGCACAACAGCAAATCGAACACTTGCCAACTTAGCCATTCCAGCTCCAACTGAAACTCTCGATGAAATTAAATCCAAATTTGCAGCCGTTGGGCTTAACACGACAACCGATCTGGTTGCACTTTCAGGTAATTAATATTACTAATTAAGATTAGTGCAAATTTTGGACATTCAAATCAATCCCATGATTGGGTTTTCTTTCTTTTTTTTTTATTTATGTTAGGAGCTCATACTTTTGGAAGGGCTCAATGTAGTTCTATCATTGATCGGCTTTATGATTTCAATGGCACTGGAAATCCAGACCCAACATTAAACAAAACATACTTAGAGACACTACGAAAAGCATGTCCTCAAGGCGGAAACGGCAGTGTTTTGGTGTATTTAGACCTCACAACACCTAATACTTTCGACAAGAACTACTACAGTAATCTCCAAGCTTACGAAGGACTGCTGCAAAGTGATCAAGAGTTGTTTTCGACTATGGGGGCTGATACCATTGAAATTGTTGACAGCTTTAGCACAAATCAAAATCTTTTCTTCAAAAACTTCGTGATTTCCATTATAAGAATGGGAAATATTAGTCCATTAACGGGTACCGAAGGAGAGATCAGAATGAGTTGCAGAAAGGTTAATGAAGAGATCTCCTCCTCCTCAAGATCAAACAAATATTGGAACTCTAGCTAGCTAATTAGGTTTAATTTATGTGGGTTAATGCATGGCTCAAATTAAGAGAGAAAAACTACAATATTTTATGGCAAACATAAAATAGCAAAAGCCACATACTCCTAAAAAATATATATTCTTGAAGTTAATTTGGTTTATATTTGTTTGCGAAATAAAGTTTATATATAATCTTCTTTCTTCTACGTTGACAATTTATGTTCATTTATCAAGCATTCAACAAGGTTGTATAATAGTAAGGTCACAATGTCGATATGCATATGGTAATAAATATGTAATGCTTTTTTAAGAATGTCTACACATATAGCAATAGTAGCTGCAATATATCTCTGTTTTGTGCTTCTCTGTTTTTTTCTTGTTAAACTCTGAGAGCTCTGTTTATATGGCTAATGTTATTGCCTCTGTTTGTGGATGAGAAGTTTCAATTGTTACTAAATTATTAAGTTTCAATTTTTTTCTTCTAAGAAACCATTTTTTTTTGGACGAATTCTAAGAACCATTATTGAAACTTATATTATTTTTGTTGATTTAGCACACGTGACAGTCGATCAATACCATGGAATATATATACTATATATTATTTTTAGTGACAATGAAAATTATTTAAAGGCCAACTTGAGGATTAATGTGGTGTCTCCTTTTGACTTTTTTGGTCTTTTCACACTTTTCAAATGCCCTCGATGAATTTCCTCCCTTACTTTTCCAGCTGCCCTTTTTTTTAATTTACTATTTCTATATTTATGATTAAGTGTGTTTCAATTAATTACATATATTAATTGTGTGTGGATATTAGGATTTACCGGTTCAACTCCTCAGCCGGAATTCCAAAGGATTGGTGTTATAAATGTATCTGCAATAATGGTTGATTCATGGGTAAACTATTGACATTCCAGTTCTGTTTTCCTTTCGTCTTCATTTTTATTTGGGTGGGTTTTTTCTTCCCTAACATTTCTCTGAATTAGTTTCACATGGACTCCGTTCTGTTTCCTAAAATTTTTAGGTCGACGTTGATAAGATCCTTCCATTTAATTTAGCAGCGCCTTAGGATGAATAACCAAAGTGGGGAACTTTCACTTCTCACCGCAACATTTTAAGGTAAATATAGATTTATTTGTTGATTATATTATTTGATACTTAAATTTAACATTTCCTTATTTCTCTTTTATTTTACAAAAAACTTTTTTTTATTTATCATTCGACTTCCTTTTTATTGAGGTTTCTGTTAGTTGCTTATGCACATTTCCAAATGCACAGTTAGCCATTGCTAAGTACAATCATTTTGTGATGCATTCTGTAAATTACATATGTTCCTGCAAATGCTCTCAACTAATTCAATTTTCCTACATCAACTATACATGATCCTTACTACAAAAAATTAGGCATTCCTTATGTAGAAGCCAAATTCTTCCACCTACCCGAGTTCATTAATTTAACAATTGCAATCAAGATTAAAAAATGACCGCAGCGTACGATTTTTTTTAGATAACCAACATACATTTCAAATAACAATTAATATTTAGCTTTATTTTGATGAATTATCTAGAGATGAGGAGTAGAATATTAGCTTTATTTTGATTTATTTTGATAAATTACCTAGAGATGAAGTAAAATTTAGGTAATGCACTTTTAGAATGAAAGAGAGGTCATGTGTTTTGCTTTATATATGTGAATTATTTGTTTGGATGTATGAGTTTCTCCTAACTGATTAACTAATTACAGCCAATGCAATATCTTCTTACTAATCGACTTAAACAACTACAAAAAATATAGTTCTAATAAGGAGATGGCTGCAGCGCAAGCGCAGGCCGCCTGCTTGTATATATTATACGGAACAATAAAGGGAGAAAGTGAAATTACAAAAAAAAATTTCTAACCCTCTCTTCTCATCAAATAAAGAAAAAATATTAAGGGGTATTTGGGTAATTTTATGCTTGGTTATTTTGTTATTTATGAAAACAATTAAGGGTATTTTGGGAACTTTGCAAAAAAAATTACCCTTGGTGGGTCCCCTTCTTCACCAGCAACCATAAGGCATTTGGTATGGTGGTACAGTGGTGGATTCATAGTTACAGTGGCAAGGGGGCGGATCTGCCTTGTAAAATTATAGTATAGGCTTGTAAAAATTAAAAATTTTAGTGAAATTTCTGTTAATACCTCAATTTACACTTGAGGGTAAATATGTCCTTGATAATGTTAGAACAAGATATGTGGCTCAGATTTAATCTAAATATCTAAGCTAGGTCAGATTTGATGTCACCCTTGTCATGATTAAATTGGGAAAGTAATTTTATTTTCCTAATTTCCTATATTTGGGCCGAAAATTAGCATTAAATATTGAAAAATAATATTATTTTATAATTATTATTATTTCAATAAATGATGGTCAGAAAAGAATTAAAGTTATATTGTATGATTTTCAATTCTGACGGAGACTTAATTCTTATATGACGACCATCCTAATTTTATGAAATACATAATGTCATGTCTAAATTGGATATGTGGCATGATATGTGGCACAATATGGCCTAGCCCAAGCCGCCCATGCCCAAATTTGATCTCAATTGAATTAAATACAACTTTGCATTTTGTTCAATTAATGATAAAAGGCGAAATTGATAAAATTGAATGGGCTAGAGAGGTGCGATTTCAACAAGGGTTTTACCATTGTGATCCTTGACTCTCATAGATCATTCTGGCAAAATTTCATCTCATTCTGACTTAAGACGAAAAACTTATGCACGTTTTTCAATGAAGGACAGTTTGGGGTGTGAAACCAATTTCACCATGACAAAGAGCTCAATTTCGACCAAGATTTTCTCTATGGTTTTAATATGATAGCCGAACCCTACTGGTGAAATTTGGACTCAATCTGACACCGGTTGCAACTTTTGCATTTCTTTCAATTAAGGACATGAGGCTTTCCACCCCGGTTTAGTCAAATTTTGAATCCGATCTCTGTTTTGACCGAATTGAAGGCCAAGAATGGTCAAGTTTTGACCAATTTCGTGGCATATGAGGTTATGGTCAAAAGGGGATCGTTTTGGCTATTTTGGCAGCAAATCAGGTTATAGTGCAGAACCATCGGGACCCGAGTCAGAATGGACTACGTCAGAAAGGAGGAAGATTGCGCCAAGGTCATATTGGAGGTATGATAGCCGGCCTTAGAGGGTGTCATTGATGATAGTCAGCTTTGAAAGTCATGTCAGAATCACTCCGTAGCTTCAAGGAAGATTCCTTGAATCGTTAGTAAGGGAAGTTAATCAAAACAAGTCAGGTCAGATTGCAGCAAATACTTAGTCAGCAAGCAGAATTGGGACCGTCAGCCTTGGTAACATAGCCTAGGCCGCCCCCTATATAAAGGGCCTTCCCCCTTCAATTTTCAACACGCTCTGCAGCTACAAATTTGTTCCGCGCAAAAAACTAAGCTCCATGCTTATTTTCTCTCTGGCCCTACGCCACTTTCTGCAGCAACCCTGCAAAATCTACCTTTTTTCAACACGAGCCAGCCTCGTTCTTCAATATTTCTCAACTTCAATTTCGTCTCAGGACGTTAAATCAACTCTCCGTGAGTTTTTCTTCTCTTTCAATCTCGTCTCAAGACGTTAAACATTTACTTTTCTGTTTTTCATATGAATAACAATCAGCTTGTTATTTTCAATCTCTTTTCAAAGCAAGAAATCTTTTCAAACATTTATTTTTCTACAGTCAATTTGGGATCGATGATTTAAATGCTCTGGTGTGACTTTGATCTAGTTCCCACAATTCACTCACTCTGATTTATTTTTGTACTACGCACACCACCAAAATGTTTCTACAACTTCTTTATCATTTTCAGCAAAATGACTGATACGCCCCGTACTACTATTAAGTTTTTCACAAAAACTCTACCTAAAAAGATTTTTAGCACAACAACTACCGGCTCCTTTTGCAGAAGTTACTCAAGCCAATTTCATCGAAAGAAAAGGTATGGCAATTTGTGTGGAGAGGTGCAGCACCACCAAAAGTTCAATTTTTTTTTTTTTCCATGTGTTGAGAGGACGAGTTGCAGTCAAAGAAGAACTAGTGTCCTTTGTGCGAGGAAAACATTGAACCGGTTAGTCATTTATTTTTCACATGCTATTTCTCTTGGTCCATCCATGTGGATGAATTTTTGTAGGCTATGGAATATTGAATGGATTGGCCCAGAAGACCCCATTATGTTCTTTATGGCTTGGCAGAATGTTAAAACAAATATAGTGGATAGTAAAGTGTGGAATTTGGCTTTCTTTGAATAGTATGGACATGGTTTTCAATGGAAAGAGCTTTGATAGAATGGAAGTGGTGAGTGTAATTAAACTAGGGGTGTAAATGAATAAGATGTTCGACGAATAGTTCGTATTCGTGTTTGATTAGGGATTGTTTATGTTCGTTTGATAAGATAAACGAACGAACTCGAACAAAAAATTAGTGTTCATTTAATAAACGAGCCGAGCTCGAACAAGGGGTGTTCGGTTCGTTTATGTTCACGAACATGCTCGATTAATGTTCGTTAATTTAGTGTTCATTTATTGTTCGTTTAATAGCTCGTTTATATTTGTTAATTAAGATTATAATAGTAATATATATGTAATTATATTTGTTATTACAAATAATATTTAAATTTTATTAGAAATATTTATTAATATGTAATAAATATTAGAATATTTATTTAATATACAATAAATATTATTAGAAATATTTTATTAGAAATTAAACAGACTCAATTAGTGTTCATGAACACGTTCGTTTATTGTTCACGAACAAATCTATCTAAACGAGTCGAACATAAACGAACATGAACACGGCGTTAATAAACGAACTTGAACTCGAACACTCTATCAAAAATTTAAACGAACACGAGCCGAGCTCGAACAAGCAAAATGTTTGCGAACACGACTGGTTCGTGTTCGAGCTCGGCTCGTTTACACCCCTAAATTAAACTGAGACTGGCTTGGTGGGTGAAGGCTAAATGGCCAGAATCTAGTGCCAATTTTATGGATATTTATAGGCAACTTGATGCTCTTATGCTAGGGAAGACAAAAGAGAAGGAAAATGGTGATGTTGAATTGTGCAAACCACAAGGATATATGAAGTTTACCGTTGACCGGGCAGAGAGAGGGAAGTCACTGTTGTAACTTCGGATATCCCAGAAATTAACCAAATAAATAATTAAAGCGGAAAACAACAAAACAAATTTTCTTGTGGACCTATGCCACAAATCTCCACTATCAAATCAATCAATTACAATTAACAATCATAACAATCTCACTAGCAAACTCTCAATCTAATCAACCCAACACCATAGGTGATTCTCTCACAACAACATAAAGCTATCTTAGCTTTATCTCTCCATCTCACACACACAATCTCTTGCACATACAAAAAAACTAAACACAAACTGTTTATTTATACTAACACAAACTTAGGTTCCAAGAATGCCTTCCCTATTAGGATTCTTGTCCACCAATCAAAAATCTCTAAAAAATCCTAATCCAAATCTAATTAGAAATTTGGTCAAAAATCCTAACAGTCACGATCTGCAGGCATTGGCGGGTACTTCGAGATAATCATGGAAAAGTTTAGATGGAATTTTCAAAACCTATTGGCATTAGTGAATCAAATGAAGCAGAGGTTCTAGCTGTAAGAGATAATGATCAACCCAATTTTAATTTTTGAATTTTAGATTGTAAATTTAAATTGTAATCTGTTGTAGTCAAAAGCTGTAGTGATAAGGTAGGTTATACCTAGAGTAGTTGGTTGAAAACCAAACTCTTAAGTTGCATAAAGTCTTGTAACAGATCATTGATTAATATAGATCTTTCTCTCGTCTTCCTCATACATTCTATATGGTATCAGATATCTCAAACTAAGCAAACGCTTCATCGATCCTGGTTTTCATCCAAAATCCCACTCATGGCAGCTGCAAGCAACACCACTGTTACAAACACTACACCAAACCTTCCCATTTCGATTAATGCTACAGCACAACTTCCATTGAAACTCACCTCGAAAAACTCCATATCCTGGCGTGCACAATTTGATGCGCTCCTTCAAGGATTCGATCTTGGTGGTTACATTGATGGCACCACTACAGCACCTGCCAAGGAAATTTAGAAAGATGGCAGGACCATTTCTAATCCAGATTATGCATTCTGGTTAAGGCAGGACAAATTGATCCTTCACGCCATAATTGCCTCTATTTCTAAGGCAGTACTACCATATGTTGCATCTTCTACAACCTCTCATGATGCCTAGCAAAAGCTACTTAAACTTTATGCTAACAAGACTCGATCCAGGATAATGGATCTCAAGAGCTCTCTTCAATCTACCAAAAGGAATGACCAATCTGTTGCAGAATACTTTCAGAAAATGAAATCAATAGTTGATGAGCTATATCTCACTGGCACCGCAATTGTTGACGATGAACAGATCCTATACATTCTCAATGGTCTAGGCCCTGAATTTCGAGAAATTGCCACAGCCATTCGAGCTAGGGAGTCTTCAATCTCAATTGAAGAGCTTCATGATAAGCTTGTTTCTTTTGAAAGCCTTCTCAAGCAAGAAACGGAGAGTTATTCTGTTCAAGTACCCACTGCAAACTTTGCAAAACGTGGTTTCAACAAAAGCTTCAACAATAACAATCGTCGATTCACCAAACCCTTTCATGGTGGAAACAATGGTAAGGCTTCTAGCTCAAATTTCACAAAACGATCTATTTGTCAAAATTGTGAAAAAAAATAGGTCATTCAGCCAGACAGTGCAGATAAGGAAGCTCATTTTTCAACCCTCGCCCCATGGCTAACTTTGTCAATGCTTCTTCTACCGGTAAAACTTGGTGCATGGACTCTGCCGCCTCTCATCATGTCACGGTTGATCTCAATATAATCTTTCAATCTCTTCTGAGTATGATGGAACTGAGGCAATTAAAATAGGTAATGGAACAGGTCTGCAAATCACTCATACAGGTGAAACTGCATTGATTTCATCTGATCACTCATTCAAATTAGATGAAGTATTATGTGTTCCAAAAATTGCTTGGAATCTCGTTTCAGTATTAAAGTTTTGTAAGGCAAATAAGGTATCTGTTGAATTTGATGCTAATAAGTTTTTGGTTAAGGATTTGCAAACACAGGCAGTGTTGACATAGGGGTTGAACGCGGATGATGTCTATCAATTTTCTTCGAATTTTAATCAAATAAAGCCAATTGCTTTCACAGTTGTTCGTACCTCAACTCAGCATTGGCATCAGCGTCTTGGTCATCCATCAAAGTTCATTCTTAATAGAGTCATCAAAGAGTTTTCCCTTCCGCAAATTTCTAATAATTTTCAATCTTGTAATTCTTTTCATTGAACAAGAGTCATAAGTTGTCTTTTGGTGTATCTTCGTTCAGTGGTTCAAAACCTTTGGAGCTTGTTTACACAGATATTTGGGGACCTGCGCCAATTCCTTCTTTTAGTGGCCACAAATACTATGTAATTTTCGTTGATCACTTTACGAAATACATCCGGTTGTTTCCTTTGAAAAACATGTCTGATCTTTATTTGCTATTTCCAAAGTTTAAAGCAATTGTTGAAAAATTCTTTGCCGCAAACTTGATAACTCTCTACTCTGATGGGGGTGGGGAATATGAGAAATTAAAGAGATTTTTTCAACCACATGGTGTTTCTCACTTGCAGACACCACCTCATACTTCCCAACACAATGGACCAGCTGAAAGACGCCATAGACATGTAGTTGAAACAGGTTTAACCCTATTACATCAAGCTTCCATGCCTCTTGAATTTTGGGATTATGCTTTTCAAACTGCTGCCTATCTTATAAACAAAATGCCAACTCCAAAACTAGATTTCCAATCTCCCTTTCAAGCATTGTTCAAAAAGGATCCTAATTATCCTAAATTAAAGGTATTTGGTTGTCTTTGCTATCCATGTCTTCGACCTTTCAACTCAAATAAGCTCCAACCTCGATCCAAATTTTTGTGTGTTTGTTGGTTATTCAAACAACAAAAGTGTTTTTCTCTGTTTTGATATTGAGTCCTCCAAACTATTTGTTTATAGGCACGTTGAATTTGTTGAAAATCAGTTTCCTTATCAACAACTCACATCCTCTTCCAATACAGAGTTTGAGTCCACTGCAAAGTCCTTTTTACATGGTCCTGACCTTGTTGTACTTGATAAAAATTATTCTGCAGAGTCCTTGGTGCCATCCACTTCAGCCTCCGAAATACAAGACACTGCTGGTAATGCACTTGATCAAAATTTAGCATTTTTTTAATTTGATGCTACTCCTACAGGTACTATAGATGAGCTACTGGAAGTTCCATCTCAATTATAGGATCAACCAGTCACTGATACTCATTCTATGATGACAAGATCGAAGAGTACCATAGTTAAGCCAAACCCGATATTTTTTCTTGCAACAAAGCTCTCCACTTCTGAAATTGAGCCAACCTGTTTGTCTCAAACAATTAAGGATGTGAATTGGCGAGCAGCCATGAATGAGGAGGTGAATGCGCTTATTAAGAATGGTACTTGGCAGTTGGTCCCTCTTTCCTCTGAGCAAAATCTAGTTGGATGTAAATGGGTGTATAGAATCAAAAGGAATCCCGATAATAGCATCTCCAAATACAAAGCGAGGCTTGTTGCAAAGGGTTTCCATCAGAGGCCAGGCATAGATTTTTCCGAGACATTTAGTCCTGTGGTCAAGCCAACAACAATTCGAATTGTGTTTTCTCTTGCAATCCAATTTATTTGGCAGTTAACTCAACTTTACGTTAACAATGCATTCCTTCATGGGAAGCTCTCTGAAGATGTTTTTATGAAATAGCCACCTGGATTTATTGATGCCTCACATCCAGACTATGTTTGCAAATTAGAAAAGGCTATCTACGGATTGAAACAAGCACCAAGGGCGTAGTATAATGCACTGAGCTCCTTTCTAATTAAATTTGGCTTCAATCAATCTCGGTCAGATTCTTCTCTTTTTATCTATACTAACAAGGATATTATCACATATTTCCTTGTTTATGTTGATGATATAATTGTAACTGGTAATTCCAAAGAATTCATCAGTGATTTTGTTAACTCTTTATCAAGGAAATTCTCTCTTAAGGATCCAGCTTCCTTGAGCTATTTTCTAAGTATTGAAACCAGTTTCACTGCCACTGGATTACTTTTGTCTCAACAAAAATATGTCAAGGACTTGTTATAGCGCACAAATATGATTGAGTGCAAACCAGTTCATACGCTAATGGCAACTTCAGCATCTCGAATTTTACATGGTGGTACTCTTCTGACAGATGCCATAGAATATCGCAGCATTGTTGGTGCTTTGCAATACTTACTGCTCACCCGTCCAGACATAGCATTTGCGGTTAATAAGCTAGCTCAGTTTATGCATCAGCCAACAGACTTACATTGGCAAGCTCTAAAACGTGTGCTTCGGTATCTCAAAGGGACACTATCAACTGGTCTTATGATCACGAAATCTGCTGCTTCCGCGCCTTCTCTTCTTGCCTATGCCGATGCCAATTGGGCAGGAGATACAAGTGACCGTAAATCAACCTCTGCTTATCTTGTATACTTCAATGGAAATCTGGTCTCATGGAAGTGTAATAAGCAAAAGTCAGTAGCGAGATCGTCTACTGAAGCAGAATACAAAGCAATTGCAGGAGCCTCAGCCGAATTGTCTTGGGTTCAAAATCTTCTTGCTGAACTCAACATCTCCATATCTCATGCTCCAATTATTTTTTCAGATAACATAGGTGCCACCTATGTTTCGGCCAACCCAGCTTTGCAATCTAAGATGAAACATATAGCAATTGATTTTCACTTTGTACAGGACAAAGTTCAAGCAGGCACTCTTCAAGTCAAGCATGTATCTACACATGATCAGCTAGCTGACCTTCTGACAAAACCTCTGCCTCGACAACAGTTTCATCGTCTTCAATCCAAGATTAGTGTTACTTCTCCATCCACACCATCTTGAGGGGGTGTGTAAGAGATAATGATCAAACCAATTTTCATTTTTGAATTTTACATTGTAAATTTAAACTGTAATTTGTCGTAGTCAAAAGCTGTAGTGATAAGGTAGGTTATACCTAAAGTAGTTGGTTGAAAACCAAACTCTTAAGTTGTATAAAGTCTTGTAACATATCATTGATTAATATAGATCTTTCTCTCGTCTTCCTCATACATTCTATACTAGCTATCAAAAAGGCGATCCTTTTGTATAGTACTTCTAGATGGGCCAATGCAGTGAAATGGATTGCTGAACCAAATGAGTCTCCATGGACCATTTAGAAAGTGGATCGTACAGATTTTTGTGCTTAAAGAAAAACCTTATTAACTTGCAAATTCAGATTTTGTGCTTGGGGATAGAGTCGAGTTGGGCTCATCAATAAAACATCAAATCCAAATGCCAGGCTTTTTTTCCTTTTTATGATCAGGTTTATTCTTCTTCTTTCTTTTTTTTTTTTTTGTTAAAAGCAACGGACCTAATATTTATGTTCAGACTAGGGGTGTAATCGAGTCGAACCGAGTCGAGTAGTGAGCTACTCGAGCTCGAACTCGACACAAAAAACCGAGCTCGATACTCAACTCGAGCTCGATCGAGTTTTGACCATCGAGTTCGAATCGAGTATCGAGCTACTCGAGCTCGGCTAGACAAGTTCGATAATTAAAAAATTCAAAAAAAAATCATTTTCAGCTAAAATTCGTGCTCGAGCTCGAGTTCAACAGGTATATATAGGTAATTTTTTAATTAAATTATAATATTATGTATATATATATATATTTGTATCGAGTAGCTCGACGAGTATCGAATCAAGTATCATTGAACTCGACGAGTATCGAATCAAGTATCATTGAGCTCGAGCTCGCTCGACAATGACCGAGTCGAATTCGAATTTTCTTCGAGTCGAACTCGAGTAGCTTGCGAATAGTGTTGTATCACTTACACCCCTAGTTCAGACCGTCCCATTTTTCAAATGGGCCTTAGACTTAGACAAATAGTCCAACCTGTAAGCTAGTCTAATGTAGAATACTTAACTTTAAACTTTACCTTCTCATGACCAACAAGGGTTGGATCAAGTGGTAAGCTGCTTGTTCCAGTTTAAGCAGGTCTTAGGTTCGAAGACCTTCCTTCCATACACAGTTGTCCATGTTAGTAGATTCACCCACCATAACCAGGCGTCAGATCCGGATTAGTATGGGATACCAAAAAAAAACTTTACCTAGTTATCTAGTTTAAACATTAAACATATTTTTATTAATAATTCAGTTTAGTTATCTAGTTTAAATAATTTTTATATATATACATAAAGAAATTAATGTAAAATCTTAAAAGAGAAACATTTATAAAGCGTGAAACTTGAAGTAAAGATGTTTTGAAATGTATCTTATAGCATATATGACTAAGTTATAAGATAGGATAGGGTAGTAGGCACACACCAATTCATGCACCTAATTCAAAGTCATTTTCTTCTTTATCATAAGGCATATTGCTTTTCAAATCTTTTGCCAACGTTTTTCCAAAGCATATATCTTGGCACACCTAATTTAACCACAATCTTTGAAATTAATAAAGTTTGCTGTCGTCTCAAAGACTATTTGGATTAACTAGCATGGAAAGCTCCATTTACTCTTTCAATTAATTTATAATTACTAACAGCAGCCTTGGTGTGGAACACTCTAATTTTCCAGCTTTCTTTTGACACTTTTGCTTCTGTTTTCTTTGGTGAAGTCGGAGAATGATATTTCTCCCCAAAATGTTAATCATCTCTGACATTATTAAGTCATTAACAATCCTAAATGAGTTTAGTTATATATGTCACATGGAATTTTTATTTTTAGAAGGGTTGACTATCGAACTCGAGGCCCTACCTAAGGGGAAAAAGTGTCAAACCAGTTGAATCAACCACTTGTTTGTGAACTAAGCTTTTTTAATTAATTTTTTTAATTACAAATCTTTAATGTGAGGTAATGCCTATTAAAAAGTAATTAATATTGCTAGAAATTAAATGAAATAAATATTAGTTTAATATATATGAAACTGGCTATTGCATGCCGTGTAACGTTGTTAGGGTTCACGTCAATGGATCAAACGATTTTGTAACAAAACTCGACTCCAATTATTTAAGGAGTAATTTGACCAAAATTGAAAATGAAGGGTTAATTTCTCGATTCCTCATAATCTGAGGACCAAAAATTATATTAAGCCACATATTCAATTATATTATAATATGTAGCAAAAAAATTTATATTGTAATATACTAATATTGGTTATTCAAATTATGAAGATCGATGGTTATAAGTATTCAATGTTTCTTTTTTTAGAATTGTTTCCGTCAAATAATGTATTGGATAATAAATAAAAAGAAGGCATTCGTTTTACTTCTTCATTTAAATTTGGTTATCATGCAATTAAGGCCTTATCTCTTTACTACTACTATTTAATTTAATTAGGTTTTTTTAGGTTAGTTAGACATAATTATTGAATTAAAATCCTCTCCCCCCAATTTTTGTGTCCCATTGTGCCCCATCCACCAAATTATGCTACGTGTCCCTAGTATTATACCTTGTTTGTTTTCGATTTTTAACAAATAGTAAAAATCTCAATTAAAATTAACCAGGTTTAGCCCCAAATTAACAACAAATAATTATATATAAGGGTTAGTCCTAAATTTTAATACATTCCCCATAGGGTTTTAGAATGAAAATATAAAATTTAATTTAACTAGGCAAACAAGGAATAACATTAAAAACTGAAAAAGGACACGTATCATTATTTGGTGGATGGGGCACCGTGGGGCACAAAAAATGGGGGGAGAGGATTTTTATCCATAATTATTGTGTCACTAAAGTTTACAAGGTATAATAGCTAGGTTATCCCATCGATCTTCCACCGCTGAATCTTTATGAATTCTTGGATCGCCTATTATTAGTGTCAGTGAAGGATTAAACATGAATATCTTTCACTACAAATTTAAATCTCATTACAAGAAAACCAATCAATTTTGACTAACAAAATTGCAACGCCATATGTTGTTGCAACTTTGTAACGTAATTTGCGACGCTACAAAACGAAGGAGACTAACTTGGATGCTAATTTCGTTCCAAAAGGCTTTGCAAAACTTGTTGTTGAAATTCAATTACAAAAGTCGTCGCAAATTTTTCACGTCAAATGGTGCGTGTTGCAATGGTTGCAAAAAGTAAATAGTCGTTGCAAATTTTGGAACCGTTGCTATTGGTTCCAATTGTGGTCGCAAATTTTGAGACCACACACTGCTATTTGCAACCATTTGGTAATAAAAATTATTCAAACATTTTAAGAGAAATAAAATAGTTTTGGAACGAAATTTCAAACGTTATTTGCTATGGTAATAAAATTTTGATTAACCCATTGATAACTTTTCTTAATCCTTTGATTAACCGATTGATAACTTTCTTGATCCTTTGATCTTGTAATAAAACTTTCCTACGTTATAAATAATAGTATAGTATCTGGTACTTTTGTCCATATATCTTCAATTATCTCGAAAAATCTAATTAATGGGTTTCTACAATTATTTTTGTGATTGTGACTTTGCAGCTTATGCTGCACCTTGGATAAATAAAGATAATATTTTATCCCAAAAAAATTTATTTTTGTGATTTCGTCCAAGAGTGATACAAAGATGTTTGATTTATTTTGGGTTTTAGAATTAGGTACAATAATGCATGAAGTGATGAAGGTCACATATATGTACAATGTACAATGTACAATAATGCATGAAGTGATGAAGGTCCACATATATGTACTACTACTTCTTGTACATAAAGGAAACAAATGTCAATCTTACAAATTTTTCTACCAAAGAATTAGAAAAGTCTTTCTTACATAATTGTAATTTCAATTCATGCAAAGCCTATGACCTTCATAAATTCATCATTGCTTAAAATCCACGGAAATTAATTACTTGCTAACCGACAAAAAATTCATTAAGTACTACAATCAAAATTAATATTGGGGCCAACTTAATTTTATGTTCCATCAAGAATAGTACACCACACATGCCCATTTTTTAAATCCTTTGATTTTACAGCAAAAATCTATAGCCTTGATGACTTTTCAAAGATGAAGCTTCTTGGTGTCGTGAATAATCTACCAAACCCCTTTTGCCCTTCTATAAATTAAGGTAACAACTAAAGGAGTAATAATCAAAATATCTTTGTTTTGGGAATTATATGCTTGGGGAAATGCCTTGTTCTAAATATTTAGTAGTAGCTGTTCTCTTTTTTGCAGTTTTACTTGAGGGATCATTATCAAATGGCCAATTGAGTCCAACATTTTACGATCAAACTTGCCCAAATGTGACTAACATAATCCGACAAGTTCTTGAGAACGCTTCGCTATCAGATCCTCGGATCGGTGCCAGTCTTATCAGGCTTCACTTCCATGACTGCTTTGTTCAAGTAACAGTGACAAAATATGAACTATGAAGGCTTTTAATTATCAACTACAATGCTTAATTTTGACGATTTGTGCTCAAATTTTTTCAGGGATGTGATGCATCAATTTTGTTGGATGATGCTGTGAATGGTGAGAAAGAAGCTGCTCCAAACAATAATTCAGCAAGAGGGTACGAAGTTGTTGATGCCATGAAGACAGCATTGGAGACTGCTTGCCCCAACACTGTTTCCTGCGCCGATATTCTCGCCATTGCATCTGAAGAATCTGTCAGACTGGTAACTTACTTAGCAACAAGAACCCATTTTCCCCATGATCTCTGTCTCTGTCTCTCTTCAAGCAATATCTTTGTCTATATATAATTAATTAATTAATCAGTTCATCATATTTGCCAGGCAGGAAATCTTTCATGGGCAGTTCCACTAGGAAGAAGGGATGGCTTAACAGCAAACCGATCACTCGCCAATTCTAACTTGCCAGCTCCCTTTCACACCCTTGACGAAATCAAAGACAGATTTGCAATCGTGGGGCTAAACACCAGCATCGATGTTGTTGCCTTGTCTGGTATCTTTTCTTTTCTTTTCGTTTTTTTTTTCTTTGATCTGAATATAATAGGCTTATTAGACATTTTGACACATTAACTTATAGAAGAAGGAGAAATTAGCATTGACTTTCAAATTTGATAATTGCACACTTGAACTTGTAAAAATGGATAAATTAGTTTTTTTTTATTTACAGAATTCTGTACGTTGTGTTAACGCAACTGTACCAATTTCGATCCAAAAGGGCCTAATTCATCCATTTTTTACAAGTTCCGATATGTATAATTGACAAAATTGAAAGCTCAATCACAAGTTTAAGGAGAAAAATGTCTATTAAAGCAAATATAATTGCTTTTAACTTCTTCGAACTAATTTGACAAGCTTGGCATGCATACTTCAGGTGCTCACACATTTGGGCGGGCTCAATGTTCTACATTTATTAATCGACTATACAACTTCACCGAGGGACAGCCGGATCCGACCTTAAACTCTACATACTTGGAAACACTACGGCAAATATGCCCGCAGGGTGGAAATGCTAGTGCTTTGACAAATCTTGATCCCACAACGCCTGATGGATTTGACAACAACTATTTTTCTAATCTCCTAATCCATAAAGGCCTTCTTCAAAGTGATCAGGAATTGTTTTCCACCGAGGGTGCTGACACCATTGAGATTGTCAACAGGTTTAGTGCTAACCAAACAGCCTTCTTTGAAAGCTTTGTGGAATCCATGATCCGAATGGGAAATCTCAGCGTCTTAACTGGTACGGATGGTGAAATTAGATCCAATTGCCGTGTCGTGAATTCGGCGACCAATATCAGATCGGATTCGTCAGATGCTGATCTTGTCAGTTCCATATAAATTATATGTGTAGTCCAACTGAAAATTAAATATATGAGAATAATGAATAATATGGAAATTATGAGTTCCAATGGGCTCTCCATGGCCTCAAAGGGAAGTCTTTACTTACACTTGTGCTTAAGATTTGCTTGGACCAGTTTCTGCTACTTTGTTTGGCTTGAGAGGAATGCTATAGGATATATGGCAGGCAACCTCAATCTGTTGAAGCAGTGTTTTTACAGATTGCGGAGACAATCCGAAGCAAGCTCTTTGATCTAGAAGGATTAAAGTTAGATTTCATTAACAGAAAACTATGTCATGGTTGGAAATTGTCTATTACTGGCATTAGTAGTTAATGTCCATTTAGTTCTTTGTACTTTCTGTTTTTGTTGTTCTTGTTTACTTTCAAAACAAAGATTAATATATATTTATGCAGTTGCTTTGAATATTCTATGTTGAGTGAGTGAAACATTCATGTTGAGTACTTCGTTTTCTTTCTTGCCTAATCTTTCTTAAAGGTTCTTTCTTTTTTTTGTTTGAAGTGCAAGGTTGGACAATTATGAAACTTTTCGTCTTAATTATTGTTTGCTTTGTCCAATGGCTGTGGGACATTAATTATGAAACTTTTCGTCTTAATTATTGTTTGCTATGTCCAATGGCTGTGGGACACCAATGCTATGTTAAAATAGGCTCTGAATTTTTGTATGCAACAAATTTGATAAACTAACGGAGACTCGTAAAGTCCCCTGAGGGGAGACCCTAGCAGTTAAATCTTGGGATTTCTTGTGGGAGGTTTCGGGTTCGAATTTTGAGATATGCGAGGTGGGATTATGGGAAAGGAGAAGGCTACCTCCTATTGTATAGCTCATTTCAATATCATGTTCATGAGTAGCAAAAAAACGGAGATTCATAAACATCGATTTTTGTTTGGCACAAAAACATCGATTTGTATAGTAAGCTTTTTCCCTATATTATTATATATTCTACATATTATTTTTACAACCAGGTAAAATTACTAAATGCTCCTTCTAACTTTTAACCTGAGACAACCTTATCATCCCGTTTTAGTCATTTCTCACATGTGGTTACACTGAATCGATTCGTATTCCATCACTTTATAACCTCATAAATCATATTTATTATATTTAAACCCACAGAAAACGTATTCACATTTACAGAGCAAAAAAAAATCTATAAAAATTGACGCATATGATAATAATTTCTATATAAAATTATATATCTGTAACACACAAAATTTCTAAGTCTAAAAATAAGACAAGAAGGATTGGAGCCAAATAATAATTTTATTGATTGATGAATGCGGGTACAATCTTTGGAAATTCTAATAATAAGAAATTGTCCTCTGATTCTTCTCCTTCGCAAAATTCTGCTTCAAGATTTACTTCAAGGGTCAAATGACTTAATCTTGAACTTGATGATAATTTGAGAGTTTGATTTGATTTAATTCAAGGGTCGAATGACTTGGTCTTGAATTAACAATCTAATTCAAGGGTCTTGACGACTTGGTCTTGAATTGATAATAATTCGATTCAAGAGTCTCGATGACTTGTTCTTGAATTGATAATTTAATTCAAGGGTCTCGATGACTTATTCTTGAATTGATAATTTAATTCAAGGGTCTCGATGACTCAATCTTGAATTGATAATTTAATTCAAGGGTCTCGATGACTTGTTCTTGAATTGATAATTTAATTCAAGGGTCTCGATGACTCAATCTTGAATTGATAATTTAATTCAAGGGTCTCGATGACTCAATCTTGAACAAACGAAAATAATCTCCTCCGAATGTGTTGGTGAAAATCGAAATAATGATTTCTTAAGCTTTGGTGAAGATCAGAATAAGAACATCTGAAAATACTTCAGAGTTTTTCTACTTCAGAGCTTTTCTGCTTTCTGAATTGTGTGTCAGATAGCTTTGGGTACTCCCTTTATATAGTGGAGGAAATTCCCTTTGCATTTAATGCAAATCTGCTTTACTTGCAAGCAAAGTAAAATCCAACGGTGGATGATGCTTCAGGGAAGCTTCCAGGTAATTTCCTTGGCAATTTCCAGGTGATGACTCACATATTAACTCTGATTGGTCAAACCATTAGATATTGAAATCTGATTGATTAGACCATGTGTCATATTTATCTACTAATTTTCTTTAGAAAATATCCAATAAATTTAAGGATAAATTCTTAAAAAAAACTTGTAGAAAATTCTTATTGGGTCGAAATTTCTTGTTCTACAATATCCTACCCATTATTTTTGTAACCTAGGGAAGTTATTCACAGACCCTTTCAACTTTTAACCTGGAATAACATTTTCGTCTCGTTTTGGTCTTTTCTCCCTTGGCAAATTACTTAACAATCCTTATGTTTTATATAGTTTCTGTTGGGTTTATTGGATTATAAAAGTAAATTTCGGTTTTGTTGACTACTTTTAGATGATTAACTATATTCACACACATTAGTGTGTTTTAATGGATAATTGTCAAGGACAATTGGTTAATGACTATCAAGGACAAATGATCCTTTCTACATTTGCTCATCTTTTTGAGTTTTTTTATAATTAGAAGAGTTATAGAAGACTTTATTTTGCTAAAGCACTACTCCCTCTCATTCAAAATAAGTGAAACATTTTAACTTTTGCAATCTTTCAAAATAAGTGAAACAATTACAAAACCAATACAATTGGTACTCCTTTTTCCATATATACCCCTAAGTATTAATTAAGGTGGTTGAACTTGAAAAGTTGGGAAGGGAGAGAAGATTTATTAATTAATTGTTAATAGAAATTTTTTGAAGGGTAATTATGCCATTTTAAGTGAGTTTTTACTAAATTTTTTTTATCAAAATTTTTACTAAATTTAAAACCAATTAATCATTGTCTCGGTCTGTGTAATATTCTTAGGGTCTGTTCGGTGTAGCGGTGAGATTGATAATGGTGAGATTAAAAGTTATGGTGAAGGTGAGATTATCACTGTGGTGGTGAGATTACATTGGAATTACAACGTGCTGTGAGAAAATTATGTTCGGCAAAAACCACGGTAATGGTGAAGTTAGAAAAGAAAATGACAAGTAAAGACATAATAAAACATGTGTAGAAATTATTTTATTTATTATTTATGTTTATCATAAAAATGAAATTAAGATATATTAAACTAAAATTTCGTAAATTAAAAAATTAAAAATTTTAAAAATATTTTTTATCTTTGGTGCTTAGCTCTACTTAGAGTGATTGTAAAGAAATCATTATTAGTTTAATTTTTAAGAATATGTTGGTATAACACTAAATTATAAGGATATAAATGGTAGAAAAATGTAAATTATAGGGACATAAATGGAAAGGTGCGGTGCATCAGGCTCACTGCACCTTTTACCCCCTGATGCGTTTAAGGCTTCTGCTGGTGGTACAGCACGACTTGACCGAGTCAAGTCGCACCATGTGGGTTAGCCGAACAGACACTTGCGGCACGAATTGCAAAAAATCAAGCCTAAACGCACTGTAATAGCTCACCGAACAAGGCCTTAGTGTATCACTTATTTTGAATGGGATGGAGTATTTTTATTATATACTCATCTAACTCCATTGATAGTGTGAAAATGAATAGCCGGTTATTGGATCTAAAATTTTGAATTCATTGAGCCCAAATATAGTATAGTGTGAACAATATTTACATTTATTAAACTAACTTAATGCCCTTTAATTTTTCTCATAAGCGACAAAAAATAGTAAAGTAAAATTGAAGTTGAGAAGGTCTTTGGGGAAATGGATTTCATTTCATTTTTGTGTTCCTCCATTGTTGAAGGATATTTAAGAATGTATTTTTAAAAGGAT
>AWUE01014513.1:0-49499 GCA_001974825.2 Corchorus olitorius
CATATATATATATATATATATATAATTTACATATATAAATTAATAATTCTCTAAAATTTACATATATCTAAGACAATTTAGTGAAATATGAATCTATTGTTGTTTGTTTTTTCATGAAATTTAAATCTGATTGGATTTCATAATTAATTCTTCCCATTGCACTTAAAAGTTCTGGTGTTGTCTTCTCGAACTGCAATAAAAAATTTCTGAAGAGTACTTATAGTCAATAGTTTGAACACTAAAAACAATATCAAGAATTAATACATATATGCATGTATATTATATTTATATTTATATAATCGATGAACATGTATTGAATTTGTATATTTGTATGTTGAATGTGTATTGTAAGTGTAATGAACATAATTTCATTTATAACTAGTATAATGAACATGACTAGTATTAAATTTTATTTAATTAGTCAATGGTTTGAATACTTAAAACAATGAATACATATTTATGTATATTAGTTATATTTATTTATATAATCAAATTTATATTATGGAATAAAAAACTCTTTAAATTAATATTTATCGATTAATTAATAACTCTCTAAATTAATAAATTTTCATGGTCCCAACATTATTAATTCATAGAAGTTTTACTGTATACACATGCAAAACAAATAACATGTATAAACAAGTATACCCACATTAAAAGATCCTCGTAGCGCAAGCACGGGTACCCCTCTCGTGGGTAATTATTTGATACACCGGTGGTGTAAATTTTGGACTCCACAAGCGGTTTGTGGAGTTGACACATGTCCATTTTTTGAATTAATTAAATTTTAAATATTTCAATCTAATCCCTAGGGGACACATGTCACCCTTCAAGACCCGCTTGTGCAGTTTGTTAAACTCTATTAACAATGTATTATATATTATATATAAACCCTATTATTATTTGACCAGAATGAGAAAAGCCGAGAAATTTCAAGTTGTTCGTATGGCCCAACAATAGGGTAACAAAACCCCAAAAAGTACTAATAAAAAATTTTTTGGGCCAGGTACTATATAAAAAAAGTTAACCTTCTTGGACCAAAAAGAGCCTAGAAAACAAGCAAAAAGAAAAAGGTAACAAAGCCCAATAGGCCTAATGTCAAAAAAGCTCAATAGGCCTAAGTTACCAATAAACAATGTTATGATCCGCTAATCAATCCAAATCTCCTACTGAAGACTAAAACAGGGGAACCGGGAAAGCATAGGATTGACTCAAAAGACTTCTCATTGAGGCATATAGCAGTACACTGCACAGCTTTAAAATGAAAAGAAATCCATTAAATATTAATGCAACATTTATACATACTTTACATTGAATTCATAAATTCCATAACACCAGTCATATTGGCCCAATTTGCTGGAAAAAACAACATATAGCCATGGAACTTCCTATTCTGGTCTTATTTAATTTGCTTTGGGTTTATTACTCTCGTCCATATATACTGTAAGTTCTATATATATATATATGCAGTAATGTTTGTTTGAAGGCTGGTGATATGGAATGGTTATGGTTTGACCAATCTTCATATAAGTATTAGCATCGAGTTGCCAAATTGGACTTCATTTATATCTTTTTCCCCCCAAATTTCATACTAATATAAATTAAGCACTTTTATGGAGTTAGATAAATACAACAACATGAATTAAGCATCTAGCTAGCCGTTTGAATAGAGCTTTACTTTACATTAGATCGACCTAACTAGAACAAGATTTGTCGTAAATTATTAAAATGGATATGGATACATATAGTTGACAATAAAAAAAAAGAATTACGTATTTTTTTTATTTATTATTGTAAAGCTTGTGGTATGTCCTGACCCTCGACTAAGGCAATCTCCCTAAAATTTTTTTTTTTGTTAAGAAAGAACAATAGACTAAAGAAGTACTACAAACGCAAAACACCTATACCCTCTCGATCCTCCGCAAGTAGAGGCAAGAGAGTAGTCGGGGGATCATCATAATAGCTAACTCCATCAAGTGCTGAGTGAGCTAAATCCGCAAGTCTATCTGCACAACAATTACCTTCTCTGAAAATGTGTCTGACATCAACAATCCAATTCCCTTTAAGCAACTCTAAACAATCATCATTAAGAGTATGACAAGGATACGAGTCAATCATACCACTTCGCAAAAACTGAACAACTACATTCGCATCAATAAGAGTATGGCAAGGGTACGGGTCAACTCTAAATTTTTTTTTTCACAAAAAAATAATAATATTAAGTGGGTATGAGGATTAATTACAATACTTCAATATCCTAATAACAGATTATACATTCAGGAAAATCAGAACTGAACAATATCATTCAATCAATGAATTATACTATTTCAACATATGGTAGAAACTAAAATACTAGTTCAAAGAACAAAAGAATTGTTTGACCCGAAAGAAAAATGAACAAAAGAATTGTATTTTACAAACTAATTATACTACTATTAGGTAATAGATCATATATAAATAATGCCGAAGCTGATATAGTTAGATAAGAAGATTATTGATCGTGTTCTTCATTAATTCTGGGATATTCTAGAGTTGGTGATCTTAAACCCCTTGATGACGACGGTGATGCCTCGCCGCCTTGTGGTAAGTCGGAGATAGCATTCAAAATCCGGCGAATGCTAACGGAGCGAGCACGTTTGAAACTTAACGATCTCATCTTCTTGTTCTTGTCGAAAACATCGGATGAATTACAAAGAATAAGATAAACCAGTGCTTGAACAACCATGAACATCCCCACCTTCATCAACACATCTGCCCACGAACCCTCCAACAATTCCATGATCATTTTTGGAAATTAATTAAGAATCACAAATTAAGTTTGCTGGCAATAATAAGCTTTTTCTCTGTAAAATTTGGAGGGAAAAATTTGGTGATCAAAGTTTAGGGGAAGCTTAATATATATATAGAGAAGGGTGATTAATTGGAAATGGATGATCTGTTTGACTCGTATGTTAAGAATGGAAGTAATTTATTGACTGCACGCAAATTGATTGGGGAAGAAGCCATCGTTGAACAAGAACATGAAGAAAGCGACTGCAGTTTCTTGGAAGGAAACGCAAAAGCTGTAACCTAGCTAATTGTGTAATTAACAACTGGAAATCGCAGCTTACAAATTCGTCACGTGTTGGCTTAATTATTAAAATAACTACCGTCAGCTTTAACGTGGAAGGGACATCCGCCACTTGGCGTAGTAGAAAATACAAAGCCCTGTTAGTATTAATTTCACGCCATTTCTGACCACTATAGAATATAGATTAATTAGAGATTTATATTATTGTATGAACGTGAACAATTTTTTCTAATTCTAGATATAAAGCCCTTTCCTTTACGTATTTCGACATCCTACCTCGTTGTTTTTCTATATTTAATTCCGTCTTACTTATGCAATAAAATGCATGCATCAATAATCAGATATATTTCAAAACATTCTGGATTTGTAAATGATAAGTCTTGAAGAATATTCAATATATTCCAAAACTTAATTCCTAATCAAGGAGAAGGATATTAAGAGATAATTAGCTCTACGTACCTTATTATAATACTAGTAATTAGTTATTAATTATGTATATGTCTTAGTCGAACTATGTGTGAAAATTGAAAACTCTGGTGAGGAGTAGGACCATTCTTGAACAATTAAATGGATAAAGACCTATTTGACAAGGCAAAGCAAACAAAGTGACCTGTAAAGGAAACTCAATAAAAAGGTCCTAACCTAATCCAAGATAAAGCTTGTGGGAGGGGCTGAGCTGGCATCGACAATGCATAGCTCTCTTCCCATGGCTTTGCTTCAATTCCGTTTTTGGCCTAAACATATTATCCCGTAAGTGCTTCTAAAAGGGGCTTATGGAAAAAGTTTCAATTCTGTTTTTTAATTCAGAAACAGCTGAAAAATACCTGAATTTCCAAACATAAATTAGGCCAAACGATTGTTGTGTAACCATTTGAACTAACTCGTTGGTATAACTTTGAGTTTTGACAAATTTTTAAGTTGGAAAAATAAGTAAATGCTTTTGACGACCCATTAGACATAATGGACTGCCCCACGGCTAGCTTATTCCTTACTGACCCATTTGTATGTAGACTTTGAGGCTTTGAGGCCTGTTGGCTCTAGCCGAAGCCCATTTCTAGGCGGCCCTCCTGGCCTCATCCAAAGTTGGAGAACTTTTGACTTTTCTCATTTTCACCAACCTTGCTTGATATATCAGGATCATTCATACAACTGGGTTTTATTCGAAAACGTCAAAGTAGCAGAGTTATGATCACAAGCATGATTAAGGAGGTTGCTGATTTTTGCAAGAAATCTTCCCTTTCCATATGTCCAGCTCAGAAGGCATTTTATTGGACATGGCAGGTTTCAAAACTGTTGATAAAGATGAACAACAGTCAACAGATCGATATATAGTAAAAAAAAAACTGACAGCAAATTGTTGTTCTATACATTTCTTTCTTGGCAGTTGGCAGTCCCTATCAGAAAACAATTCTGTGATAATTAAATTACAGTGTCGTCAATTCCATGCTTGAAAACATTTCTCTTCATCTACCTGCAAGCCATTTAATTAAAACAATCCATTAAAACAAATCCCTTAGACATGGCATTTGGCTAGATTTTTTAATTTCTTGCATTCTAAACGAGATTATACATGAAATGTTGAGTAAATATGATATATAGAAAATACCTGAGCTGAGCCAATCATCTTCATCGTCCAGGCGCAGCATCTCATCGTCGATTTGGATAACCGGGATGTGAGAGATGGAAGGCCAATCCTCCCCTCTTCCCTTTTCAAAACGTGCTCCCACAACAGGGCAACCTTTAATATGCAGTTCTTGCAATGTTGTATTCCGAAGAAGGTGGCTTGGCAATGCCTTCAACTTGACACAATAGTTTATTGTTAATGAATGAAGTTGAGGCATAATTGCAGCATGCTTTTCCCCTCTGCTTGTCAACATATTCCCATACTCCCACTCCTCCCACTCTTTCATGTAATGAAATTTGAGCTTTTTCAACACTGGGAATGCAATCTTAGTATTAATTCCCAAGAATTCTTCCCCCACTTTTTTCACATTATTCATAACCTCTATCTCTAGAGACTCAAGGAACTGCAACTTACCCATGGGAGGCAAGCTTTCCCAGTTGAGACAATTATGTAACTGGATTCTCTTTAACATAGTAAGTGATGTCATCCAATTGGGAAAAGCAATGGGACCTTTATAGCTGAGTATACCCAAACTTTCCAGGTGTGGAGGTGGTTGCAAGGCTTCAAGTATTAAATATTCATCTTGACTATCCATCTGTTGTATGTCTTGGGGATCAAATTTCAGACGCAACCCGCGGAGGCCACTCTTAGAACAAAGCTGTGCTTTTTTTGCCTCACTTGGTTCAATCACATTTCCCAATCCTCTTATCTCAAGATCACCTCGAAGATGAATTAAGTTTCCTAAATCTCCAAGGCTACATGATTTGCTTTCAAGACCACCGCGACTCACTGCAAACTCTTCTAATGTCCGTAGAGAGGTCAACATTCGCAATCCTTTTGGCATGTATTTGCATCTATCTGTACCTGCATTCTGAAGATGTCTCAAGTTGATCAGCTTTCCAATTCCGTGGGGAAATTTCATCAGATTCTTACAATACTTGATGTTCAAAGTTTGCAAGCTACACAGATTACACACAGCCTCAGGCAACTTTTCCAAATCAGCATTTCCCTCAAAGTTAAGATATCTCAAATGCTTCAACTTTCCTATTTCTTTTGGAATGGCTCTAATTGAACTTTTAGATCCATAATTCATGTCTTTGAAGCTCAATATCCTCAGAGAAGTCAATTGATCCAACAACTTAGCCAACGATGAACTTACAATGGAAGCATCATTTAAGTTGAGATGCAAGCTACGCAGCCTTCTGAGATCAAATATGGGAGCGGGAATTGCAACAGGTTGATCATGAACAAGGGTTAAGTGACAAGCAATTCCCTGTTTAGAGTCTAAATTCAACTCTTGAATATTGTTATTTGCTACCATGAAACTTTTCACCCTTCTCAAGTACTGAGCAAAATCATGCACTATATCATGCATTCTGCAGCTGATTATGTTATCATCTTCATCTTTTTCAAACTCTTGAAAGAAAGAATGTATCACCAAGTTATCAAAGTACTCTTCACCAATGATCTCTATATCTTTATGCTCTGTCTCTCCAAGAAAACCTTGAGCCATCCAAGACTTGATCAAGAAATCTTTCTCTATTTTACAATCTTTTGGGAAAATATAACAGTATGAGAAGCATTGCCTTAATGGAGATGGCAAATCATAATAGCTTAACAATAAGGGAGAGAAAAGACCATTTTCAGCCTCCTCAAGTTCCCATATCCGACTGTCCAAGATTCTTTGCCATTGTTGTCTAGACCTCTTAAACCGTAAAAGACCTCCAAGAGCTTTTGCTGCAAGTGGCAAACCCTGACACTTATTTGCAATGTTCCTCCCAATGTCTTCTAAACTCTCGCGATCTTTTGCATTCCTTCCGGAAAATGCAAGGCAACTAAATACAGACCAACAATCTTCCTTGGATAACTTCCCCAAATGAAATAACTTGCTACAACCCATGATAGTAGCTACATTCTCCTTACGAGTGGTCATTAAGATTTTGCTTTCATGGGAACCACAGTCAATAGAGTATTTCAATGATTGCCACTTCCTATCATCTTCAGTCCACAAATCATCCAAGATAAGAAGAAACTTCTCTCCCTCAACATTTCTTTGAATTTCCTCTAGTAAAGTATTCAACTCATTGAAATTTGAAACAACCCCAAGAGCTTCAAGGATAGCTTTTGCAATCTTAATCTCATCAAAAGGATTTGAAACACACACCCATATTCTCTTATCAAAATAAGCCTTCACCTCATGATGGTTGTAAACTATTTGGGCTAAAGTTGTTTTCCCAATTCCTCCCATACCCACAATAGAAATTATGGGGATACCCCTTTCTTCATCATTTTTCTTCCTGAGCAACATGCTTACTAAGACATTTATATCACGGTCACGACCATGTATGTCAGATACATCAATAAACGATGTTGTTATTGTTCTTTCAAGCAATTCTGAATCAAACTTCCTACTTTGATCAACTACTGTACTGAAAGCATAATCATCTTTTTCTCTAGCAATGATTTGAAGCCTTTGATTTATTTTTCTAATCTTAACACCAATATCATAACGGTGAAAGGATTGAGTAATATAAGTGCTTGGGGAGTAAATCCAAGAGCTTACCTTGCTTAGAATGATGGAATTAGTTGAAGGGTGCCTTTGATTTCTGGCAATTTGCAATTTGAGAATCGCAATTTTCCACTCATCCAACACATCCTCAATGTCAAAAGACACATTTTGAAACCTTTCTAGCCAAAGTCTAACAGCTTGCTCCTTCAGTTGTCTTTTCTCTGCATCTGCAAGGACAGCTCGAATGGTCCGAAGAGTGCTGTCTAGCTTTTGGACTTCTTCTTCCTTAACACCCATAACAAGTCTTCTCCCATATTGTGCTTCTTGGAATAGAATTGCAGCTAATTGTTGTAAAACTGCAGAAATAAGTGCATCAGCCATGTAGGAAATGGCCAGAAGGTTAGTATGGAGTTTTAGAGAACTTGAGTTGGTTCTGAGTAATTCATTAAATTAAAACCATGGAAAGCTTAAATCATGACATTGAACTTTTCTTAATAAAATGGCGTTGACTGGTTTACAGATACAGAGGAAGGCTCCTAGAAGGATGAATGGCAATACTATGACTGTCGAGAAGGAAAAGGGAAAGAAATTATTGAGGGCTGGAGTGGGCATGTGCCTCGACTCAGACAAATAAGAATGCTTAACGAAAAGTCATTGGAAGACAATTAGAAAGAAACAAAATGTCGTTTGAGAGGAAGACGAAAAAATGGGTAAGTAAAACAAATGTTGCTGTTAGTGTGTTACCATCAGAAGTTTAATAGTACTATCTTAATTTGAGTGGCAACTGCAACAATTTTAGATTTAGCTTTTTTTTTTTTTTTTTTGCCAAAGATTTTAGTTCATTACTTGTAAGTTGTAACCTTGTCCAAACTTATTTTGTATTTTGTAGAGTTAATTTGTATCACATGGAGGACAATTTGATAAGTAATCAATTTTGGTAGAGTAAAATTCAACGACTATAACTAACATCACTAATCATTTACCTTTTCCTCTAATAAAAAACAAGACAAAAAAAAAAAGTAAACTTTACCCAAAAGAAAGAAACTATAAAACCTACTCCGTGAGTACTTTAGGGAACAATCAAATTCTTCCTTTGTTTGTTGTTATGATGTGTGAAAGGTGTCATTAAAAGGGAAAGAGAAGGGTTTCGAGTTTGGGTAGCAGAGACATGGCTGTAAATGAGTTGAGCTGCTCATGAGTTACAACGTATTCGACTCAAAGAATACTCGAGTTCGACTTAATTATTCACGAGCCGAGCTCGAACTCGAACTGCTCGAGTAATAAACGAGTCAGCTTGAGCTTTCAAGTACTCAAGCGCCTCGCGAGACTAAATGAGTACCTATATATTTTTAATAATATATATATATATTTAATAATATATATGTTAATATTTAAATTACCATAATACCTTATTAAATTATTGATATTTACAAATTTACCATTACTATATATTTTTATCAAAATGTTTATTATTATTGAATATTGAAAAATTTTATATGCTGACGAGTCTATCGAGCCGAGCTCGAGCTTGCTCGAGTTCGTAACGAGCCGAACACGAGTTTGAAAAATAAAAGGCTCGACGAGTTCAGTCGAGTTTCGAGCTTCGAGTTTTTCCATCGAGTCGAGCTCGAACTTTCCAAAACTCGACTTGGCTCGACTCATTTACAGCCCTAAGCAGAGGTGTGGATGAAAAATCAATTCATTTCATGGCATCACTTTCTAATTTTTTCCAACTTAAATTGCAAACATTTATGGACTCTGTCTCAGCCCAACCAAATCCATTTCTCACCTAATTAAACTTTGAGGGGATTGAGGCCTGCTGCTGGCTCTAGCAAAGCCCATTCTATGCGGCCTAATTGAAGGAGGTGGCATTTCTTGGGTGAAAATTGAAAAAACTCTTCAAGTCTGATTAAAGTCTTCACACAAAAGGAAAGGAAATACAAAGCATATATCCCAATATTACAAATCTCTTTATCCTTAACATTAAAGGATGAATTATGTCTTAATCATAAAAAGCTCTTTGATTTGGAAATGCTAACTAATAAGTATGGTCTATGTAGAATTCAACTTTCTTGCAAACCAATTGCCCTACCATGCCATGCTACAACTTTTACTTGATTTTTTTTTACAAGCTTTACTTTGTTATATTATAGAAGATAAATATATACTACTAATCTACTACGTCCCTTGACTTATTTTACAAATTTTTGAGTATAATTAAATTAAGCAGGCCAAACTCTAGAATGTACATATGGGCATATGGCTCAAGGAGGGAGCAAGAGTACTACTACTGCATTTATGTCATCAAACATTCAACTTAAATAAGTTGTCCTTTTCCTTTGATTAACATCACATATATATTTCGGTTTCACTGTTCCTTTTATTGGATTTTTGTTGAACACATTTATATATTCTACATTTCTGCTATAGTATAACTAGCTAATTTGTGGTCAATTACCTTTGCTCAATTTTTGTTTTCAATCAATTAATTGACTAATCATATCTGACCAAATAATTTGCTTCTTTTTTTTATTTGGTAAAGGATAAATTTTCTTCATCATTGATGTACTTGTAATAGTGCAATATAGCTACCCATCTTCAAATCATACTATCAACTAGGTTTGTGAGTATTTATAGGGTTTTATGACTTTTAAACCTTCCAAGTTCCAAAAAATAAACTTATTTTCTTTTCCTATTCCTTTTCATGACAAAGAATTAATTTTGATATTCGAATCGTATAAAATATATACAATTTTAATTTTTTAATATTACAACCCATTATGTGGTCCAAAAAAAAACTCATATATCTACAATGAAATCTTAAATAAACCCTTACTCGTCTCTTGCCTCTTGAACATATTGGGATGGAAGAAATATCTCTCTCCTTGCACCTATCGGGTATTTATTGGAATCTCACGCCCATTTAATGCAAATTAATTATGCAATATAAATTTTTTATGTACTTGTAATACGATATAACTTGCTAGCTGCCCATCCTCAAATCATACTATCAACTAGGTTTGTGAGCATTAATAGCAGGGGTGGACTATAGACATAGGTCCCCAAAATTTTAAAATTTTCTTTATTATACGTTTATATTTACATATATTTTCATTGAAAAATTTAAGTTGCTTCCCCCAAAAAAATAGTTGTATTCAATTTGCCCCCCAATTCCATATTTCAAGATCCGCCCCCAATTTATAGGTTTTTATGACTTTTAAACCTTCCAAGTTCTAAAAATAAACATATTTTCTTTTTCTTTCGTTTTCATGACAAAGTTAGGCTTAGCCAAAAACAAATATGAGGAAAAACATTATTAATTTTGATATTCAAAATCGTATAAAGTATATACAATATTATTTTTTTTAATATTGCAACATCTTATATAATCTGAAAGAAACTCATGTATTTTTAATCATATTTTAAATAAACACTTGCACGTTTCTTGTATACATTGGGATGGAAGAAATATACCACCCCTTGCACGTCTCGAGGTTGGGTATTTATTGAGATCCCACATCCATTTAATGCAAATTAATTATTTCATCTGCCTTAACGGCTTACCGATATTGAGATATTTCTTGTGGCAAAAGAAATTGAGATATTTCTTTTTTAATTGAAAATTGAGATATTTCTAATTCTACAAAGGACTGCCTAGATTTTGTATAGCCATGCAAGTATGATAATTTAATAATGTAGAATCAGAAATATGTTTTATTATTTTGTTGTTGTCAACCTTCATGAACTACTTTTTTTTTTTTGGATATAATTCAGGAACTACTTGATTGAATAGAATTTATAAAAATAACGCTTTGAAGGAAATTGACTACTCATAAATTTTATAGGTTATTCTCATTTTCCTCAAAAAAAAAAAGTCTTATTCTCATTTAACTTGTTGAAGACTTGAAGGTAAGTTTTCATGTAAAGTTCCTCAAAATTTCCAACTAAATATGGGTTTAAATAAAATATCAATAAGGCGATTTATATTTTATACATTAAGTTAATAATCAATAAATGATTGGTCAAAATTATAAATATAGTTTTCCATCAAACAAAGGTTTTTCCACCCAAGAAAGAATTAGTATTGTTGCCTTGTTGGCCTAATAAAACTTGAGGTTACCCTTTATTAGAAGAGTGTACTAATTGTAGGTAAAGTGGTAAACGACATTTATGATTATTTTGGGTTTCATTCTTTTTTTTTTAATTATCTTAGGTTTATTTTAAAAGAAGCATGAATGCACGCATGTTTCCTACTGGTTGTTTAGTTTGGACTTTTTAGCTAATTGCAAATTGCAGATAGGTTTGGAGTTTGGACTTTTTTTTTTCCCATTTGAAATATTCAAAACATTGCAAGCCCTTCCACGGTTCCATACCTCCATTTCGAGGAAAATAACAACAATCATTTTAAAATATAGTTTACGAATTAAAACTGTCATAATTCTTTTTTCATATATTGAATATTCATTGAATTAAATTAATGAATTCATTGTGTAAAATAAAAAAACTTTTTTGGTGGAGGTGTAAATTAAAGTTTCAATACTACTTCAGTTATTACATCGCTTGTTGAGTAGTATTTTGTAGTATACATCTATACAGAATTACCAATTAATTTTACTCAAAATTTAATTTATTGGTTAAGTTAAGTCTCATTATTACTATTGATGATGATGTTAATCAAACTCAATAGAACTAATTAACATTAATTAATACAAATACTACTAGTCTGAAACAACAGGATCCACAAACAAAAGGTAAGGCAGGAAGCAGATTCTAGAAAGAAAAAAGTCTGGTATCTGACCCAGTATCTTCTCTTCTTTTCCCTGAAGTCTGAAATCCAACAAGTATATATATATATTAACTAACATCACTAATCATAAACCTTATCGTCTAATAAAAAAACCGACAAAAAAAGGCAAACTAAACCCATACCCAGAAAGAAAGAAACTAAAACCAACTCCATAAGGAAACAATAAAACTTCTTTCTTTGTTTGTTGTTTTGGCGTGTGAAAGGTAAAACAATGTGGTGATCTCATTAAAAAGAAAAAGGGTTTCGAGTTTGGGTGGCAGAGGTGGATGAGAGCAATGGAGGCTGACGGTGTTAAGACGGCGTTGCTGGGCAAGAGTGAGAGCGGGAGACGTGTGCGGTTCAGTAGGCGTAATTCGGTGAACTGGTTGAGGAATGAGTTTGTTTCCAGGTTGCCGGAAAAGGTTCGGCTTGGTGTGGATGATGAGTCCCCTTTTCACATTGATATCTCCAAGACAAAGGGCTTAACTAAAGGTCTCTCTTTTCCTTGTTTTACAATCTGGGATATGTGTCTACTTTCTGTTTTTTTCAGTTTTCATATTTGGGTGATAAGAAAATGGTGGTATTCAGTGAAGACTTCAACTTTTTTGTTAATAGGTGAAAAGGAATATTATGAAACACAATTTGAGACCTTGAAATCCTTTGAGGAAGTTGATGCTTTGGATGGATCGTTTGGGAGCATTGATGGGGAAGTTGATGAAGATGAAGAGCAAGCTCAACATGAACGAGCCATGAAGATTTCTAATTATGCTAATGTTGTCCTGCTGGCATTTAAGGTACTTTTTTTGTTTAAGAAGATAACCTATTTGTTTCAAGTATCTTAGACAATTCCTCAATTAACTCATATGCTTTGTTTATTGGGCAGCTTTATGCTACAATAACGAGTGGATCTTTAGCCATTGCAGCATCAACATTAGATTCTTTACTTGATCTCATGGCTGGTGGCATACTTTGGTTCACTCACTTGTCAATGAAGAACATAAACATATACAAGTACCCAATTGGGAAATTAAGGGTGCAGCCAGTAGGCATAATCATCTTTGCTGCAGTGATGGCTACATTAGGTATATGTCCTTTTACTGTTGCTTCCCATAGTATTGTCTATATTCTCCCTTGAATTTTCTTGTGCACTTTGATTATCAATTTCCCAAATTTTGAGCTGCTTCATCATGTGCCATGCTAGCATACATCTTTTTTTGAGTTCACATTCAGGATGTGATTCAAGTCAGATATTACTTATTCTAATCTTGATTGCAGAAGAGACTATTTCAGGTTTCTCAGTATTTTTGCTCTGCCTTGGTTTGCATCCTTTCTGTATCAATATTTCATAACCAAGCTTGTATACACTAACAGGTTTTCAAGTGTTGATCCAAGCTCTAGCTAGTAGAAGATAAACCTTCAGAAAAAATGACCTCATATCAATTAGTGTGGTTGTACTCGATCATGTTGACTGCTACTGTGGTAAAACTTGCCCTTTGGTTATACTGCAAAAGCTCAACAAACAAGATTGTCCGGGCTTATGCAAAGGTTTCTGCTCTATTTTTTAGATGATTTCCTTTTGTCACTTTCCTTGTCTTTGGCGATTATGTAATGCCTTCAAATGCTGCTGATTTGCAGGATCACTATTTCGATGTGGTAACAAATGTAGTAGGATTACTTGCAGCTGTTCTTGGTGATAAATTTTTCTGGTGGATTGATCCTGCTGGTGCTATTGCCCTTGCAATTTACACAATAACAAATTGGTCAGGAACTGTTATAGAAAATGCAGGTAAGCTTTTATAACAGGATTTCTCATTTCTGAATTATGACCATGTTATCTAAAATTTTGAGAAAGCAGAAAAGAATGAAGAGTCAGTAACTATTTCTTACCTGCAGTTGAAACTTTTATGAGGGTTCTTGAGGGACTAATCTAATAATTCTCATCTTGAACATTATTGAACTATTCTGATACTCAACAGTACATCAGAAAACCAAGTTTGAAAAAATATATTTAGGGTATTTATGGCCATTTGGTTTTTGGTACAAAACTTCTCCATGACCAAAAACCAGAAATAATGACCTGTCAGTGAATGAGATGGATGGATAGGAAAAGCAAACTACCAAAAGATGTGCTCACTTCTGAGTTATTACTTGAGTCATTTACTTGGAACTTGCCGGTTTCTCAGTCTAATGAAAGCACAAAAATTAAGCCAATTCTGCACCCCAGATCTATTCCTTGCTGCAGAGATGCATTTATGATTATAGGCAAGGGCGAAGAGGACTGAGTTATCAACTTCTGAAAATTTCAAATTGGACTATCTTGTTTGTGCTTTGTGTTATCATATTAAGTTTGTAAGCATGATGTAATCAGGCTTGATGTGTGCAACTAATTGAGTATGAGGCCTCTTGATGCAGTTTCACTAGTGGGACAATCAGCTCCTCCTGAGTTCCTACAAAAATTGACATATCTTGTCATCAGACACCCCCAAGTCAAGCGGATCGATACTGTCCGAGCTTACACATTTGGTGTTCTTTACTTTGTAGAGGTCAGTTTTATGCATATCAGCCTTTTATGATGGTAGGAAAATGAAACAATCTAGAAAACTTGCTTTGTTGGTCACCCTCTGAATGTTACTATATGATTCTTGACTGGTAGCTTAAAAGGTATCAGTATCTTGGCCAAAGTAGGAACTAAGCTCCTTTCAAATTTAACTGTACATTGCTACTAGTGCATTGGAATTCTTATTTTCAATCATGTGATGAGTGAATCTCTTGCAGGTTGACATTGAACTCCCTGAAGATTTGCCTTTGAAAGAAGCACACACAATAGGGGAGACATTGCAGATAAAGATTGAGAAACTCCCAGAAGTTGAACGGGCATTTGTTCATCTAGACTTTGAATGTGAACACAAACCAGAGCACTCTGTTCTCAGCAGGCTGCCCAACACTCAGCCTTGATTGTTTCATACCTTGACCTTGTGCTGCTTTTATAAATATATAGAAAAGCCGTCCTTCTTTAGATCTTTACACTACAAATATCTTCTTCCAGAGTTTCTCAAAGTATCAAATTTTTTGTTTTCTGCAACTAGAAGAGCATAGCATGCAGAATCTTTCAGAAATTGAGAATATATATAGATAAAGAAGTTTAAGTAAATATTACATTTTTTTGGTACTTTGGTAACTGAAAATTAGGATCCAGCACTCTAGATTGAACTCAGTATGTAAAGTGTTGTACCCATTTACATTTACATAATGAAAGACAACTGTTTTATATTCGCTAGCTCAAGCTGCAGTGGTACCTATTTATGTTGGAATATTTCTCTTTTCAATCCATTTTGCATGTTGTTGCATCTTCAGTTGGCCGGAAAACCTTCAAATGTCAAACTCAGACATCAGGAATACTTCCTATGCATAAAGGGATTAAACTTGGCCATTATTCGTCCTATGATTATTTTGACAAAGATTCACCAAACTTGGCTCTAATTCCATTGCATTTTGCCCCAAGGTAAATACTCACCAAGTCGAAAAAAGAAGAAAGAAAATAAGAAAATAAAAGAGCATTCAATTTTCACTTGATTTTTTTTTTTTGGTTACAAACTTTTACTTGATTTTATTTTATTATTATAGATAGATACTGGTAATCTACTATGTCCCTTAACTTAATTTACATTTTCTGCGAATAATTAAATTAAGCAGGCCAACTCTGAATGTACGGATGGCTCAAGCATGGAGCAAGACAAGACTACTGCATTTATGTCATCAAACATTCAACTTAAATAGGCTGTCTTTTTCCTTTGATTAATATCACTATACATATATATTTCACTGTTCCTTTCGTTGGATTTTTTTGAACACATTTAAATATTGTACTATAGTAGTAACTTGCTAGTTTGTGGTCATTGTCATTGCTCATTTTTTGTTTTCAATCAATTAATTTAATAATCATATATATATGACCAAAAAATTGCTTCTCTCTCTCTCTCTTCTTTTTTATTTATTTATTTTTTTGTATTTGTTAATGTTGTGTAAATTTTCTACATCATTGATGTACTTGTAATACAATATAGCTGCCCATCTTCAAATCATACTATCAACTAAGTTTGTGAGTGTTTATAGGTTTTTATGACTTCTAAACCTTTCAAGTTCCAAAAATAAACTTTCTTTCTTTTTCTATTCCTTTTCATGCAAAAGTTAGCAAAAAAAATATCATGAGAAAATAAATTATTAATCTTGATATTTGAAATGGTATAAAATATATATAACATTAATTTTTTTAATATTACAACCCATCATGTGATCCGAAAGAAACTTGTGTTTCTTCAATTGTATCTTAGATAAACCCTTACGCGTCTTTTATATACATTGGGATGGAAAAAATACACCTCCCCTTACACATCTTAAGGTTGGGTATTTATTGGAATCCCACATCCATCTAATGCAAATTAATTATTTCATTGAGATATTTCTAATTCTACAAGGACTGCCCAACAGTCAGCCTTGATTGTTTCATACCTTGTGCTGCTTTTATAAATACAGAAAAGCTATCCTTCTTCAGGTATTTACACAACAATTTTCTTCTTCCAGAGATCCTCAAAGTATCAGAATTTTGTTCTCTGCAACTGCAAGAGCATGCCATGCAGAATCATTAGAAATTGAGTATATATATATATAAAGAACTTTAGTAAATACTTATTACATATTTTTTGGTACTTAGGTGCCAGAAATTGAACTTTAATAGCTGGAAATTAGGATCCAGTACTCAGTATGTAAATTGAACTCAGTATGTAAACTGTTGTACCCATTTACATTTACATAATGAAAAGACAACTGTTTTACATTTGCACACTGCAGTGTACCGATGACTATTCAAGACCGACACAATGTAATCAGACGTAATAATTACAATCGTTGGATTTGGCGGGAATACATATAACAACCGTTGGATTTGGACACAATCTAATGGCTCTCCTTCACTGCGTCCTTCTGACGTCGTGTCAGAAGGGAGTCGGTCCTAATAATTCACCCAGTGTACCTATTTCAGTGTCAAACTCAGAAATCAGTAATACTTCCTATGCATAAAGATTAAAGAGATGAAACTTGGCCATTATTCGTCCCATTATTCTTTTGACAAACTTGGCTCTAATTCCATTGCATTTTGCCCCAAGGTGAATACTCAGGTTCAACCAAATCGAGAAAAGAAAGAAAAAGAAAATAAAAGAGCATTCAACTTGTTAAAATGAACTGGAACTGAAAGATTGTGTCCTTTAAGGCTTTAACTTCATTTAGGTTCAAAGTTGCAGTAAAATTTGCTCAACAAAATTCTAGAAATACTCTCCGCAGCACATGAACATGAACAACTTCAACAGTCATACACTAGAGTGTATTAAATGGTAATATTCAGCAACCTAATTAGCTATGAACATATTAATTACAATTATGGTTTCTTAACATGGCTTCTCAAACAGGTGTACTGATGTAAGAAAATTAAACATCAAAACTGCCTTTTGAATCCATCAAATTAAGAAGAAAAAATCTGACAGCCATCTGCGATCCTTCAGAGCTAACAGTCCAAAACTTTAGATACTTTCATGGTTGTTATCTATAGTGAATGCTTCTCAAACTTGTGGCGGTATCAAGTTATATACTGTCTCTGCGTTATCTTCTTGTTGACATAAAATCGCATCGAAGTTCCCCAACTGCCAGACAAAGATCAGAATAGCAAATATTCTATCAAGATTGTACCACAAAAACAGAAATGCTTCCTACTAATTTTGGTTGGAATTTTTTTTTGAAGCTTCACTAAAGTAACTTATAATTTCTCTAACAGCAATTATCATGGGCACAATGAGTCTATGACAAAGTAAAAGGACTTACTTAAGAACCGGGCAAAAGTCGACCATTGTACATCTTGTCGAGTAATTTCTTTGCATCAGGTCTCCTTAGAAGACCTTTATTATTTGGTAATCCGGTACCTAAACAAACAGGACAGACCAATTTTCCCCGACCTGCTCAAGCAGCAAGTAGTGATTAATTGACCATTGTAATGAAAAATTGCATGTGGACACTTTGGAAAAGAGTATAACTAAAGAGAAAAAATGTTTGTGACAGTTCATAATCTCAAGCTATGCATTCAGATCTGATTTAACAACAGACATCAATACTTTACATTGCAACCATATTTATACAGAAAATATAAATGAATAATAGCTAGTTAACAAATACACATCATGTGGTGTTTGGAACCAACTTTTCAAGTAGATTGTTGTAGTTGCATGCTCAGCTCTAACGCCATCAAGTATCGTAAGAGCAATTCCAGCTAAATTAATACTATTTAGTGATATGACTTTCTTCACATTTAACATTGTTTTGGAAAGCAAATGATAACAATGCAATATGTGGAAATTCTGAATGTATCCCAAGGCAATCAGCCATAACATAGAATAATCTGCAGAGTAGTTCATGCTCAGGACAAGCAGCATGGAGATCTATAATAAGTAATATTCTAGTAGCATTAATTCGGTAGATATGGCAAATTAGGAAGTTATAGCAGTAGAACAAGAGTGCATACCATAACAGTTTGGACACTCAGTAAACTCATAAACATCTTTAGCACGTTTTCGGTTGAGAGCTTTCCATTTTCCTGTACCACCACACATATCACCTAAATAAAGAGCAAATTAAAATCTTTTTAATCAGAATGAGGATCAACAATCACAGGCAGATTCTTGACAATGAACTTTGCGAGTTTTCTTCTTTCTTTGGAGCAGGAATGAAGAAAAGTTATCATGTCAAAGAACAGAAGAGACAGCTCAATGTCATTATAAGCTCTTTAAGATATAAATTGAGACAAATTCTTTGCATTTAAAGAGCATTTTCCATAAAATGTCCATAGAATATGAAAAAAATAAATGGACCTATGGCCAGCCCTTTAGTGGTGACTATTCAGGAAAAACCATAAATAGTTAACTATTTCCTGCAGGAAGGACAACATAAACCAGTCTAACAAATTTGTTAACCCTAATACAAACGTCCCTCATTCCTCTTCAGGCGCACAAATGCTAGGGGTTCTTCTTCTGTTAGTACGTTTATGCTTCTGTCGATTCTGGGTCCCATTATTAATTTATATAAATCAATAAATGGTTTCTAGGATTCTTGCACTACTTAGAGTTACCTTTGAGTGGTATGAAGCTAACAGGCAGTAAAGCATAATCAAGAATTCATTAAGTTTTTGCACTTTAGAGCATGGCTAAAGACAATCTCAAAGAAAATTATAAGATGCATGCATGCATTGTTTAATTGGTTAGATAACACAAAAGTGACACTCACAAAGGACAGCACCACTCCCCCCACAATTCCGGCATACAGCTTTTTCATTTCCATCCATAGGCGCTGCATTCGCTAAAGAAACTGAGGTGACAGAACTGCTGATTAAAGCAAGACTTGAACATAAACATGTAAGACACACACGCCGTGATGTTGATACTTGAGTACCCTGCAGCCAAAAGCGAAATCTAAAATTAAGACTATAAAGTACTTTGCAAATTATTAATGTCAACCCCATCGAATTCTAACTTGCAGAGGCTTTAAGATTCTTGTTTTTGACAGGAAAAAAGAAAGATGCTGTGATGACTTTGAGAAATTATAACAAATTAGATTTTTGAAGAGAAGAACCGAAACCTTCTTCTTAGCAGGTTCAACTGAATCATTTGAAACTCCCGGAGTGCAGCTCTCATTTTCCAAGCTAGATCTTACCTGAAGTCCAACTGACTTCGAGTTTACTGCCATTTAGAGCAAAGTAATACTTCAAAATTTTGCTCCAGCATTTAAAATGGGTACAATATAAATGTATGCTTTGGCAGCAAAAGGTGCATTACTTCAAATTCAGAGCTCAACAGAAAATCCACTAGGAATGGATAAATTTAGCTTGTTCCCCTTCAAATATCTTATTGCATGATCGGATAGTTCAATGCAAAATGTTCAAATTACATAATTACTTTCACCTTAGTCCCATTCCCATTTGCATAGAATGGAACCATCTTTCACATCCACACTAAAATCATTGAAAATTCACATTAAGATTCATGCAGAACCATGATGAAGCAACCCAATTCATAGAATTGTATTTGAGGCCCAGATTTTTTATGAACTTTTTGAGAAGGATTATTACACTAAAGATTCTAATGCTCGAGTTAAGAACTTACACTAACTAGCTAATCCACATAAATGAGCTCCCCAAGGCCCAACTATTGCTGTTTTCTAAACATAAATGAAGGATAAAAACTCCTGATAAGCAATTTCAATAACTAACTAACTAAAGTACAAGAATTTTGGTGAAAAAGGTTTAGCCTGCCTGCAGGAACAAACACAAAACAACCAAGCAATATGAAAATTCCAAGAAAAATCACCCATCATTCATCACATCACACATATATACGAACTAAGAAGTGAAGAAACCATTGCAAAGGTCTAAATGAATTCCCCTGAAAGAAAATGATGAGTAAAGCAATGCAGAGTTCTAAACAAGCCACATAGCTCCAATCATTTACTGGGTATTCATTTCTTCATTCATCCTAATATATAAACACAAAGAGATAAAAAGAACTTACAGTGAGGTGGAGAAGCTTTTGAATTGAAAGAGGAGAACTGTGGGATTGCAGAAAGATGAAGAGAAGAAGAGTAAGCCATTAATATAAAACAAACTTACTCAAACTCTTCTCTTTGCTCTCTTTCTGTCTTAACAATACTGAAAAATCTTAACATGTGGAAGCAGATAAAACCAACTCAGTCTCAGCTAAAACCAAATCCTTACCATTTAAAATGTGGATACCGGGTCAGTTGAATGGACCCAAAGGCCCAATTTTTACCAGGCTGGCCCGACTCCTTGGTGAACCGGGGCCCGTGGCTGGGTTCAAGTCCATAAGACGAAGAACCGAACCATGGTCCTATTGTGGTCAACGCTCGTTCAATTATTAATAAACCTCTTAACTGCGAGAACAAATAGCAAATATTTTCTCTAAACAGCTGAGCTGCAGGATTAATTAATTAAAAAATTTGGAGGATAATTTTTTCGGGTTAAGGGTTAAGACATTTCCTTAACTAAAGCTGACGTGGCCGGAAATTTGACGCGAAATGGTTTCACGATCGGCCCCACGTAACCCAAAACCCAAATTCCATTCGCTTCAACAGTTTCGACTTTTTGGAGTCGGCGCCTCTTCTCTCTCTCCCCCTAATTATCTCTCTTTTTTTTTTTTTTCCTCATTTTCGATTTTTCTTCCAAATTTTTTCCTCTTTCTTCCTTCAAACCCTAACCCTAACTCTCCGAATCCATTAAAAAGTCTTCCCGGTTTGTTTGAATCCTCTCAATAATTTGACCTACCTACCGTAGCTTTCGGTTTCTTTGATCGATTCAGTTTCCCTGTTTCTTTAGGAACCGGGAAATAGAATCTTTATTTTTTTTAAATTTCTGAAACACATTTCCATGGCCGTCATCTTTGAAGAAAGTATACAATGATCGAATTATTGTGGTTCCGTTTCAATTGCATGGGGTTTACGAAATGCCAGAGCTTCGAAAAGGAGTCCGTAGAGGCCGCGCCACGTTAGCGCAGCTGGAGGAGCAGGGAGAAGGGCAAAAGCAAACGAGGAAGCGGAATCAGGGCCAGAAACGTGCGGCTGCGGCTGCTGAGCGAGGTAGGCCCCGCACAAGGTTGGCCGCGAAAAGATTGAAGGAGGAGGATAACCGTGAGGTGTTAGTAGCTGCGGCTGTGGGAGAGGATCTTAATCATAACCCGCAGGTGATTGAGATATCGGAGAGAGATAGTGATATCGAGAGGAAAGAGTTGTTGAAAGTTGATATAGAAAAGAAGGGGGCCGTCATGGGGGACGATAGCGGTGGCTTGAGTGCTAACAAGGCTGCTGGACAGGAGGAGGAGGGAAGCACTGCACCTTTTCCTGAGAAGGTATGCTTGTGGTTTTACCTTGTTAATTTGTGTTGATCTTTTTTTTTTTACCTTTTCATTTTTATGTTTTAAATTACTGCATTTGGTCTTTTTATTGAATGGTTTGTGGTTCTATGTTTTGAGAGTTATTTTTGTTATGATTTCAAGTGATTATATTTTTAAGTTCAATTAAGAACTGTTTAAAGTGTTTTGGTGTGTTTGCTGTCTGCAAAAATTTTGAGGTTTGAGTACTTTGATTCTTTGAAATTCTTTACCCTTCTTCATTTTGGGACGAGAAACGGAAAATGGATGGACGGAAAGATTTGAGAGGATGGGTTTAGTTGAGTGAATATTTTCCTCGGCCTTGTGGAAGGATTGAATTTTGAGTGAATTAAAATGTGAAGATCCACCCCCTTTTGCTTCCTTATCTTTGTCTTCCTAATGTTAAATGAGTGAAAAGTTAGGGAAAGAAATTGAGAAACCACTTTCTTTGATTCCATTCTTTTCTGTCTTTTTGCTTATCTTTGTTTTATAAATGTTAAAATATCCTTTGACAAGTTTAGTTAATAGGGTATAATTTTCTTTTGGCTTCCTAGGTTCAAGTTGGGGGATCACCTACATATAAGATAGAGAGAAAGCTCGGTAAAGGTGGATTTGGTCAGGTGTTTGTTGGACGACGTGTAAGTGGTGGAAATGAGCGTGCAACTGGTTCTGGAGCCCTGGAGGTAACTGAGTTTTAACTACCTTAAACCATAGAAAGTTTCTTAACATTGCTAGTCTTGATTTTAATATAATTTTTGTTACTACTTTGCATGCTTTTATAGGTAGCTCTGAAATTTGAGCACAGAAACAGCAAAGGTTGTAGTTATGGTCCTCCATATGAATGGCAAGTTTACAAGTAGGTGGCTATATTTACTTTTTGCTTTGTTTGTAACATTTCTAAGTTATGATATGACTATATAGGACAAAATATGACAAATTCTTGGTTAACAGTGCACTTGGTGGTAGCCATGGAGTTCCTAAAGTACACTACAAAGGAAAGCAAGGAGACTATTATGTGATGGTATGATCCGTAGCTTGTCTAATATTCTTTTATCTATTATATATACATGTCTTAACTTCTACTTGTGTTTTTTCAGGTAATGGACATGTTAGGGCCCAGCTTATGGGATGTTTGGAATTCTTCAGGGCAAGCGTGAGTTACTTGTCTTCTCTACTTAGTTCTCAGTGGCACCCATTTATTTTTATGGTTTACCCATTAAGAAGAGGGAGTAACAAGCTGCAGAAAACCATTTTATCCTTTCATGATAGGATAGTAATTGTTTTTAATTTTTTACGTTGTACACAAGTCTAAGACTTACTATACCACTTTTGAGCTCCCCTTTAGGGTAAATGCTGGGTTGTCTTCTTTCTTTGTTGGGTTAAAGAAGTGCATGAGAGTTCATTCTGATTGTTTAATTTTTTTCCAGGATTTTGGCTTTACTTGTATATAAATATTTTATTTCAATTTCTGATGCAGGATGTCTGCGGAAATGGTAGCTTGTATAGCAGTAGAGTCCCTGTCAATCCTTGAGAAGATGCACTCAAAAGGGTTTGTGATTTTAAAATTGAGATATTATGAATGCCTTTGATTTCAACTTTTTGCTTTTGTTTGTACTAACTTTTACTCTGATCATTGACTTTGTCTGGTAACAGCTATGTGCATGGGGATGTTAAACCTGAGAACTTTTTACTTGGTCAACCATCTACCGCACAAGAGAAAAAGTTGTTTCTTGTTGACCTTGGGTTAGGCGAGTAAATTTCCTCTTATCCCTATAGTATCTCCTATTCTACCTTTTTAGATTCTTTTCTTATGTTTCGTCTACACTATGGCATTGCAGCAACAAAGTGGAAAGATAGCAGCAGTGGGTCGCATGTTGATTATGACCAACGTCCTGATATGTTTAGGTTAGCTAATGTTTGTCTAGTTGGTGAGAATTGTTTATGGTCAACCTTTTCCTGATGTTTTCCTGTTTTTCTTTTTTTCCTTTCAACAGAGGAACCGTTCGCTATGCGAGTGTTCATGCTCATTTGGGAAGAACTGCCAGTAGAAGAGATGATCTTGAGTCTCTTGCATATACACTCATATTCCTTCATCGAGGTCGATTGCCATGGCAGGGCTATCAGGTATGGCTGATGTGATCATCATACTAGTAGATTTGCTTATATATCGGAATTTTATTATCATTCTTCTTCTGAATTGTTTTCATCTTCTTTCTTTAATATATACTTTCCAAATTCCAGGGTGACAACAAATCCTTTTTAGTCTGCAAAAAGAAAATGGCTACTTCACCCGAGATGCTCTGCTGCTTCTGCCCTCCACCTCTAAAACAATTTCTTGAGGTTGTGGTGAATATGAAGTTCGATGAGGAGCCCAACTACTCTAAGCTAATATCTTTATTTGACAGTTTGCTTGGAACAAATCCAGCTATAAGACCAATCAACACTGATGGTGCCCAAAAGGTACTTGTGTGTATATATAAGTATATATTAAGATCTTCCGAAAGAAATTTGCCAATACTCAATAGATTTACAACAATCAATGAATATTTTTGTAGATCATTTATCAAGTAGGCCAAAAGCGAGGTAGGTTAAACATTGACGAAGAAGACGGTCAACCTAAGAAGAAGGTTCGTCTTGGAGTTCCTGCTACGCAGTGGATTTCAGTCTACAACGCAAGACTTCCAATGAAGCAGAGGTATCTTAGAGTAGTTTTCAACTTGATAGCTTATTTTCATTGCATTTTTACTTAAGTTTTAATTAAAGATGAAAGAGAAAACTTTTCTCTTTTGTCATTTTTCCTGAATAGCTGTTGCATTCTCTGCTGTGTATATATTTGGACAGCTTTGGGGTGTTATGCATCACCTGAAGAGGGCTGTGACAATCATTTATCCTTTTAATTGAACCTCTATATGGTCCCGGTCACTTGGCGTCTCGATGTTGTTACGTGCTTTTTGCTTCTGAAAGAATAAAGAAGTAAAAAGCCCAAAATGTTTGGAGATAGAGAAGCAAATTATTTTGGAAGATTTTGTATTTCTGAAATGCATGATTTTTCTTTCAAGTCAAATGCCTTACCAAGTAGAAACTTAACTCTCCATTTATGCATCGGGTATATGGTGTTATATGAACCTACCTAGTGGTGAAAAGCTACATGCTGCACATTTTTGGTGATTATCTGGATGAAGAATGTGTATCTTTTTCGCCCTGTTTGTTTTACTTTGTTTGGAGAATGATCTCTATGTAGACCATAATAAAGATAAAAAGTTGTTGGTGCTAATAGCGTATTTGTTTTATATTTTAATTTTAACTGTTGGTTATTATGCAATCAGGTACCATTACAATGTGGCTGATGCGAGGTTGGCTCAACATGTGGAGAAAGGAATGGCAGATGGTCTGCTTATAAGCTGTGTGGCATCGTGTACCAGTCTTTGGGCACTAATTATGGATGCTGGGACCGGGTTTACAAGCCAAGTTTATGAACTTTCACCATCCTTTTTACATAAGGTGACCTCCTACTGCTTGTCATTTCAGTTGCTAAAATAACGTTTTTATGTTAAGAAATAACTTATTCTTGCTATTATACAGGAGTGGATCATGGATCAGTGGGAGAAGAACTATTACATTAGCTCTATTGCTGGTTCTACCAGTGGAAGCTCCCTTGTTGTTATGTCCAAAGGTCAGCATCATATTCTGATTTGTCTAGATTGCATGTTGAAGTTCTGTGGTTTTAATTCAAAAAAGTAAATATAAATTTAAAAGCTCTGTAGATAGGTATGGGTGGGGAAGATATAATAAGGATTTAATTGTTGGTGGATTCTTTTGTTCATCATGGATACTTCATCCCTGTTAATATGACCTGTTCTTAGTCAACCCATGCACAAAATACTTAGCCATACTAGATTCCAAATCATGAATTTCTTGCATGATGATGAACATGTTGATAGAAACCAACTATTGTAATTCTTGTGTTTTTTCTTAGGATTTAAAACCTATATCAGCTGAGGACTTATGCTGTAATGAGAAAATCAATTACCTAATACCTAATTTTATATATACAGTTCCCATTCACATGGCAGTTTGCAATTTGGTAACTGAAGCAATTGTTGGTAGAATAGAAAGATGCATTTTGATACAAAACCTGCTTTCTCTGCGATGCATTTTACAAACTTAGCTTGAACTTATATTCACATACAACTTGGATAGCACTTCAATAAGTACGCAGATGCAAGATTGCAATATTCATCAAGAATCGTACTTCTAGAGGATATATAAGATCCTGTCAGCAACTGTTTTTTTTCCTTTTGCTTTTATGGCGCAAGATTTCTGAATCATGATAATCTTTGCAGGCACGCAATACACTCAACAGTCTTACAAAGTGAGCGACTCTTTCCCTTTTAAGTGGATAAACAAAAAGTGGAGAGAGGGTTTTTATGTCACCTCTATGGCAACTGCTGGAAGCCGGTGGGGTGTTGTTATGTCTCGCAATGCAGGTTTCAGTGACCAGGTTCGATCTCATTCAATACAATAATTTCCGTTGTTTTCTACTAAAATGTTAAGGCTGTTGAGCTTGGCTCTGTCCTGGCCCAGCTCATTGTTCTAGGAACTGAGCTCGAGCTCTCTTGTGGCAATACTAGCCTCCTCTCAGCTATGAGCAACTTTATTCTGAATGTACTAAGCCAACTTATAAATTTATTACATAAGATGGATTTACATGATGGTTGCTTTTATTCTATGCTCATTTGCATGTGATACATAAATTAAATATCTATATTAGTCAATTAACGCTAGCTTAAGATGGATTCCGGGATACTAGCTTTTAAGTAATCTCTAAGCCACTTCTATATATAGAATACAAAAACATTTGCAGAGAGCTGTCTTTACCTGAATGTTTTTGTATCTTGAATTGTCTCCTTCCTTTTTAACATGCATCTAATTTCTTATTAACCATTGTTGATGGGTCCTGTAGGTTGTGGAACTTGATTTTCTATATCCAAGTGAGGGTATCCACAGACGTTGGGATGGTGGTTACAGAATCACATCAACAGCTGCAACTTCTGATCAAGCTGCTCTAATTTTAAGCATTCCCAAGCGTAAACCCGGGGATGAAACTCAAGAAACTCTACGTACATCTCAATTTCCCAGCACACATGTTAAGGTAATGTGCTGTTGCTTGTATAGTACTATATATTTTATTAACTTTTTTATGCTCTTCAAATTTGAGATGTTCTTATAACAAAGGTCGAGATGGGTTTACATCTCTTCCAGTCATTGCCCATAAATTGAAAACTTATGTTTGTCATACCATATTATATAATTAGTTTTAGAGTATCGTGCAAGATTATGGGTATATTTCTTCTTTTGTTATTTCATTTTCTTTGTTTGAATTAAGTTAGTAATGTTTTTTTTTTAACGATAATAATTTCTGTTAGTTGATGAGTTGCAAATCTATATGCATATATAAGTTAGTTAGTATTATTCTATTTTCAATCTATATATCGATTTATATGATTCTCATGTAAATTTTCTTCTATTTGTGTAGGAAAAATGGGCAAAGAATCTCTATCTTGCCTGTCTATGCTACGGTAGGACTGTATCGTGAAATCAGTGCGCATGTGCTGGGGAATTTTTTCTGGGGAGGGAAAGATGACGAGTTTATTTTGCCCTCCCCAGATTCTTATCTATGAATCTGTTTCTATCTTTTTTTTTTGGATCTTCAATGTTAAATGTAAAGAGTGGATAGGAATTCTACTAGAATATCTAGTAGAGGTGCTAGAGAGTTGTGTACCTGTAATGTATCAATATATATGTATACCTTTTTAATGAATATGTGTTGGCTTTTGTTTTAAATCATATGGTAGCCTTTTGTTATTTAGTCAGATTCATGATTATCTAATATATGAGCAGCCACTTATCCGATTTGCAGGCTAATTGATTTTCCTTCGCCTTTATGACTGCAGCATTTTTTGAGTCTCCTGCGGCAAAAGGTAATTTAATGACAGTTTTGTGAAAGCTTGAATTTTGTTGTTTTTAACCACGCTTTTCTATCACTTTTGCCAATTTCATTTAACAAAATCTATTCTTTTCTTCAAAAATCTATGACGATAAGATAAGAAATAGATTAGAGCCTCATGATTTTTAATAGTAAATACTCTGCAAGTACTAGTATTTGATTGCATGACATTGTCATTAGATAAACGTGAATAATTCGTGCAACGGATATATTATTCAAACTTATGATTACCCTAGATAAAAATTACCAATCAAATCAAAGCAAGAATTAATTACTATATATATCCAAAAGGAGGAAAATGGTATGCTATACTTTCATTATACACCCTCAATCTAATCTCACGTCACGAGTCACGGGATCACGGCGTCAAAAGTCAAAAGTTTAACGCCCACGTTTCCGAAAATTTGGTTTCCCGCCCATCCGTTACTTCAAAATTTTCCCATTCCCCCCTTTCTTTTTTTGGGCCAGACCATTCCCTCGCTTTATATGGTCGAAAATCGAAATAGTTAATAAATATAAGTAAATAGAAAAAATACAAAACCCTTCATCTCCCTTCCTTGCCCTTTTTCACTTTGCTCCCTCCCGTCGGCAAAAAAAGGAAATCTTTTTTTCGGCGGAGATTTCACTCCCGATTTCAGCCCCCGCTTGTCGCTTCCATACCTCCTCCCCCTTCTCCGTCTTTAGGGCTTTTCGTTGAGGAAACAGATTTCTTCCCCTTTGACGTGGTTAGGTTCGAATTCACTGCCCGTGAGGTGAAGTCTTTGATAAGGCAAAACAATGCCGAGTAAGCGGAAAGCGTCTTCTTCTCCGGCGACGGAGGCTGGTCCTTCGAAGTTGAAAGTTACGAGAAAAGCTGCGTCCATCAGCGACAAAGAGGAAGAGGAGCAGGAGGCCAGGTTTCTTGGCGAGCCAGTTCCTGAGGAGGAAGCAAGACGGCGCTGGCCAAAGCGTTACGACCGGGAAAAGGTGTTGTACAGAAACCACTACTAATTTTGACAACTGACTAGTGACTCGCTAAAATATTTTAATAATAGGTTTAAAATATCACTATTTTGATTTTCTTTTTACTGAAAAAAATGGAATCTTTTGAAAGTTTTCTTATTTTATTCTTAATGCTTGTCTAATTCTTTTCTTATTTGCTTATGGCATTTTTTTTGACTTGAATTTCAACTTTCGTTTTCTTCAGAAGCTAAAGGGAGTTGCTGCAAGGAATGGGAAAGAGTAAGTGGCTCTTTGCTATTGTTCTCTGTTTGCAAAATCTTTTGCTGTATTGTTTTCAACTTATAAGATGGAAAATGTTTTAGTTAACAAAATGTGGTTGCAAAAGTTTTCACTTTTCCAAAAAGACGGGAAATAGCTAAGGTATTTAAATAATCTTCATTTGTTAGAGGTCTGAGTTTAACAGGAAAGCACAAGTCTTTTCTAGGGTGAGAAGGGTACCGGATATATAGAGGAAACTTCTGTTCTTTAAATGAAACATGAATGCTCAAGAATTCCTTTGAACTATAATGGAAATTTTGTTTTAGGGTTTTGGGTTTTTAAGAAGAAAGAGCATGACACCAAACAGACATTATCTTATAAGAAGATTAAAGAGCCAAAAAGCAATACCATAACATACCCTTTCCTTTTTAATTTATTTGGCACAGTGAGGATGAAAAGATCATTCAAGCTCAACGGCACTACACAAAAGCAGAGGTTGACAGTATACCTTATGATCTTTATGATGATGCTCATGTCAATGTAAGTATAATTTTTATGTCTTCTATTCATATGATTTTTGACTTCTCAAATTTCTTTCATTCTGTAATGGGCTTTTGTTGGCTTTCTTAGCCAAATTCAACAGCTATCTGTTTGGTTTTGGTTTCTTTTCTTTTTTTATTTGGTCGCAAAACAGCCATATGTTTATGTTATGCTAGGCATCATAGTATTAATGGGATTCATTTTGGTAATTCTTTGTTTTGGAAAACCATATTGACCACCTAAAGTTTGATGGGAAATATATTCAACTGTCATTAGTATAAAATACTACCCATCCATTGTAAACATTACCCCTTCCCTGTCTAAAAATGGCTTAAAGTATTGTTAGAAAGCTGATCAACATGGTGACGAAGTGATGTTGCATCAAATTTATAGGTCAACAATGTTATTATCCTAGGAGGGACAGAGGAGGCTTTTCCCTCCCTATAAATCAAGTACTAGAGGTAAAATATGGATGAAATAAAGAGGGAATTTTAGGTAGTATAATGTCAAAATGATTATTTTGTTTTCTCTTGTTTGTATGAGAATTGGATTTGATGAATTGGAATGTTGCAGCTTGACTCATTTTCCTTCGCTTCTCCTGTTTTGTACTTCCTACTAAATGAGAAAAACAGATATGTAAACGAGGGGAAAGGGCATAATAGAAACAGAAAAAAATTGGGAAATGTGTTTATTAACTGAAATCTTGAACATTTCTTCACGTTTGATGGATCAATGTTGTTTATTAGTTTCAAACTATATTTTTCAAGTTAATTCTAAAAATAGGTTAATTACGTTTTACCTTATTTACTTGTTTTTATATGTATAGGCGGAAGAAGGGCAAGAATACTATGTAGGCAAAATTGTGGAAATGTTTGAAGGAGTTGATGGAACTTTATATTTTACAGCTCAATGGTACTACAGAGCTCGAGACACTGTAAGATAAATCTTTCTTATATAAATTCTGTTGTTTCTAGCTTTTCATTTGGCATTATATATGATTTTTATTCTCTTACAGGTAATGAAAAAGCTGGGAGACATAATCGATGCGAAGCGTGTCTTTTTTTCAGAAGTCAAAGATGACAATCCATTGGATTGTCTTGTTAAGAAGCTTAGCATTGCAAAAGTTTCATTGAATGTATGTAATATTACCTTTTGCATTTTTTGCTTTAGTTGTTTTTGCTATTTGCTAATAATAATTTATATTTGGTTTGTAGGTTGATTTGGAGGCAAAGAAGAAAATGATTCCCTCCACATGTGATTATTACTGTGACATGTTTTATCACCTGCCGTATTCTTCCTTTACAAATCTACCCACAGGTAATTATTCTTCCTTATTTTCCTTTTATATTAAGTAGCTGCACCATCTAAATGCTTTGTTATTTTTTGAATCATAGAAGATAGAGCAACAAATGACAGTGAAGCTTCATCAACAATTTCTAGTGACAACACTAGTGTTGATGGAGTAAAAGCTAGTTCTAAGGAAGCTTCTCAAGTAACTTTGTTGGATTTGTATTCGGGCTGTGGTGCAATGTCCACAGGTCTGTGTCTCGGAGCAAATATGGCTGGGCTAAAGCTTGTCACTGTGAGTCACCATACTAAATTCAAGTAGTTATACATACTGGCTGTTATTTATTGATTTCTTGAATTTTTGTTGATTTTTACTAGAGATGGGCTGTGGATTTAAATAAATATGCTTGTGAAAGTCTCAAATGGAATCATCCTGAAACAGAGGTAAAAATTGTATATAAATTTGTTATTACACTTGTCATTATATGTTTTATGCAAGAACATTTTGGTGATAGTGCTTGGTATATTAGGTGAGGAACGAGCCTGCTGATGAATTTTTAGCATTGCTGAAAGAGTGGAAACGATTGTGTGATTCCTTTTCTGTTTCAAAACCTGAAATATTGGAGAACAATTCTACTCGTACCGAAGATGGTGGGAATGATTGTGAAGAAGGTGATGCTGGAGACGAGGTGTTTGAAGTTGAAAAAATCCTAGCTATACGTTATAGTGATCCAGACACCGGGAAGATTGGATTACATTTCAAGGTATATGAGCTTCATAACTGCTGTTACTTCTAATACAATCACCACTTATGTATTAAATGTCTTTCAACTGATTAAGCTTTCCCACAGATTATAGGTATTAGGTAATAAATCACTTTTATATATGATGTATTATAGAAAGCTTGAATGCGTATGATTGCAAGCTTTTTGTCTGTGTAAATGATATTATATTATCATGGTTTATCTTCAGATTATGCAACCAATTAATGATATATATTCTTAATGGATGTTGGTTTCAAAGGGAGAGAACAATACTTGCTCTTGTATCTAGTTGTTATCAGTTCTTCGGTTCCATGGGTAGTTTGGAGCTCTTACTATAGCTCATTTAGTCAGGTCTTTTTCTTTATTATTTTGTTAAAGAATGCTGTTCTCAAGCTTTTAGTTTTGGAACTATGTTTAAAACTTGTTTGGTCATCCAGAACCACTGTTTAGTTTTATGTTTTATAAATATCATTTGTTTCTAATATGCTTAGGGTTACTCAATCATGACTTCTTCTGCCCCTTATTGCAGGTCCGTTGGAAGAATTATGGGCCAGAAGATGATACTTGGGAACCACTAGATGGATTGGGGTATGCCTCCATTTTTTCTTGTATATCATTCTCAATATGCAAACCTGTCTCCTCTAACTTGTATTCTCTTTTCAACAGTGATTGTCAAGAATGCTTGAAAGACTTCGTTACACGTGGCTTCCAATCCAAAATACTACCCTTACCTGTAAGCTTCTTCTAGTTTTTCCCCTTGTTACTTTTTTCTTGAATGAATCTTAATGGAAGGAATTTATTCACCTGTAAAATGAGCCCTGGTTTCTATAACAACGAACTTATCGTCTAATCCCTCTAGAAAATGACAAGGGTATATTAAAACATAATCCTATAAACAATTATTACCGCTGAGAACCTCTTTTCCCTAGGGTCTTTCCTATATAATTAGCAACCACCTGTGCTTACTGCTGGTATTTTGTAAGGTTAATTCTTGATTTTATGACATAATTCATGGAATTACACCCTAACTGGTAGACTAGCAGTAGCCTGAAGCAGAAAAGTAACTGCCATCGGTTCTAATACTCGCACACACTGAATTCATCACTAATTTCTTTTCAGTATCTAAATATAGTTTATATTTTGATGTTTAATCTATTTCAATGCTGTGTAATTGTGTTTGAAGAACATGTTGAACTCTCAGTTAACAATTAGAAGCATACTCAACCATGTTAATCTTGAGGAAGAAAAAGAATGAAAGCTTATGAAGAGTTTGTTTTAGAATCCACTATGCAATCTTCTATTCTATAGGGCGACTCAATAAATTACCAAGTCAGTACTGGGTAGACTTCTTAACCAGCCATCTTTTGCATTCTAATCCTTGCTCCTATAATCCCTGGACTTGGAATTTGGTGTCTAACGAAGTCATGCTTTTGTTAATTTTCTTTACATTAGTGTTGAGAATCCTTGTGGCTTACCTGCATGAATTTAAAGTGTTTTAGAAATGTCTGAAACATATTACAGGTATGTTAGGGTAAAGTGAAGTCCATGTTTTACATTTAAACTTTATCATTCACCTTCAGTAATAGGCTCAAAAATTGAAGTCCACTCCCTTTTTTTTGTCCTGACCCCTGAATAGACTGTTATTTCTCCAGCCAAATTCTTTAGGCAGTAGTTGCAAAGTAAGCTGAGTACTCTACCAAATCTGTTTGGCATATAAGTCCCCAGTACTTGTATACACCATTTTTCCAGTGCATTGCCCAAAATTTTTACATTCACAATTTTGGCTTTCTACTGTTGTCATCAAAAATAAACAAGTTGTTCTATATTTTTCTTCTGGCAGGGTGATGTTGATGTGATTTGTGGAGGGCCCCCATGCCAAGGAATCAGTGGATTCAATCGGTTCAGAAATACGGAAAGTCCATTGGAAGATGAAAAGAACAAACAACTTAAGGTTTACATGGAGATAGTGGAATATTTGAAGCCAAAATATGTTTTGATGGAGAATGTCGTTGATATTGTGAAGTTTTCTGAGGGATATCTTGGACGATATTCCTTGGCTCAACTAATCCATTTGAACTACCAAGTTCGAATGGGCATGATGGCGGCTGGAGCCTATGGTCTTCCTCAGTTTCGGATGCGGGTTTTCTTGTGGGGGGCTCGTCCTACTGAAGTTAGTTCTATTATTAATATCTTCTATTATTGTATATGAATAAGTTAATTGTGTTTTAACAGGATGTTTATTGATTGTTCTCAGAAATTGCCGCAATACCCTCTTCCAACACATGACGTTGTAGTTAGAGGTGTTATTCCACTAGAGTTTGAGGTACAAGGCTTATATGCATTTGATTTCAAGTTTAAAAATGTTCAACATACTTACAATGTTTTGACATGATATATGCAGATGAATACGGTAGCCTATAATGAAGGACAACTAGTGGAGTTGGAAAAAAAGCTTTTCCTTGAAGATGCGATTTCTGATCTTCCTGCAGTAAGTTTTATGATTCTTGATTTTCTTTTCTTCTGTTTTGTTCATTCATATTCTTAAATGTGTATTTCACGGAATTATGTTGTTAGGTTGGGAATAATGAGGATCGAGACGAAATGGACTATGTCAAGCATCCTCAAACAGAGTTCCAGCGATTTATTAGATTAAGAAAGCAAGGTGGTACCTTATTTATATTTGTCATTGTTAGACTTGTACTATTCAATTTTATCGTATTGGTTTAACAAAACTGCAAGCTAACCGTTTTATTTGTTTTTAGAGATGCCCGGTTCATTGTCAAAGGAAAAGCCGGATAAACATAAGCTCTATGATCATCGGCCGCTTAAACTGAATAATGATGACTACGAGCGTGTTTGCCATATTCCAAAAAGAAAGGTATTAATTTTCATCTTGTTTAATCAATTATACGTATGTTTTTGCTTGTTTTTCCTATCAACGTTAAGTTATGCCCTTGATTCTTCATTTGCTGAATTGTCATCTTTTTCCTCTCCTCTCTGTGTCGATTTAGGGAGCAAATTTCAGAGACCTAGAAGGTGTGTTAGTACGTGATAATAAGGTTGAATGGGATCCTAATATCAAAAGGGTTTATTTGAAGTCAGGGAAACCTTTGGTAAGTCTTGTCGATATTCTTATTATCTACTCCTTAATACATATCATTATTATGATGAAGTATGCTAATATTTTCATAACCAATGACAGGTCCCTGATTATGCCATGACTTTTGTTAATGGAACATCATCGAAGTTAGTATTTTAGTTAAAAATACATTCATTTCATAATATATTCAATTGAAATAAAACTCATTTAATTCAAAATTTTGTAGACCATTTGCTCGTCTTTGGTGGGATGAAACTGTACCAACAGTTGTTACCAGGGCAGAGCCTCATAATCAGGTTATTATTTACTTTTATATGCATAATCAGGTTATATATATAAGTGTTAAACCCTATCTACCTACAATGATATAGCTAAATACCTATATATTTCTTCTTAGGCGATTACGCACCCTGAACAAGATCGCGTGCTAACAGTTCGGGAAAATGCAAGACTCCAAGGTTTCCCTGATTATTACAAGCTCTTTGGCCCTATTAAGGAGAGGTATTTGTTTTTGGCATTGCTTTATAAGTTCATCTTCTTACTAATGTACCCTAAAGGACTGGTTTAGTTTTCAACTATAAGCATGAGAATTCAATTAAATTTTATTGCCAAGAATTCTGTATTGATTGGCCTTTATAGAGTTCATTTTAAAGGTTTTTGTTGATGTATTCTTTGGTTGTAGGTATATTCAAGTAGGAAACGCTGTTGCGGTGCCAGTTGCTCGGGCCCTAGGATTTGCCTTGGGTAAAGCATACAAAGGACTAGCAGGTGATGAGCCAGTGGCAACTCTACCCCAAGGGTTTCCGAATGTAATTGCAAAGAATTCTTCTGAATCATCTGAAGATGATTCTTGAAGTTCATTCCATTTTTTTTAATTGATGCTATTATGGACATTTAGCATTGTTGTAGGACTTGCCTTTCATTTGACAATTGAACTTGTCTGTGAAAGGTTTATTTCAGAATAAGCAAATGTGATTTTTATTGAACCTCCTTTTGGGTAGAATATAATAGTAGTACATATTTTAAGAAAACCATTAATTAACGAAGTTCATCTTTTGTATTTTTACAACTACAAAACTTATTAAATTGATAGAACTCTTGTTGCACCTGCTTGAGTATCCCCTAACCTTTTTGAAAGCATTTTTAGATGTAAATTGTTAACTCTAGCATACATATATGGAGTGAAACATAAATCCCATGTATCTATGAACTCTATTAGTTAAGAGAATTTAAAACGGGAAAAGGGAGAGAATTTTCCAAAAGAGTTTCACTTCATTAACTGGTCGGTCAAACTCTTACATCAAATTCCAGTGAAAATCAAACAAACAAAAGAAAGCGATGAAATTGAAAACATGGAAAGTTTCTGAAGGCTTTCATTTGAGTTTAGGAAAAGGAGGCAATCGCAGCACAGCTTCTTCTGTCTCATTGGGGTCCGATCTCAGTATCTGCCAACCATAAAAACACAACTTATCAAAAACCTAAAACCTCAAAATACATAAAAAAAAATGACTAGAATGCACAAAAAAAAGAAGAAGAAAGAGGAGAAGAAGGTTACAGGGTCTTGAAGGGGAGGCTTGGTGTCGTCTTTTACAGGTCTGAAAGGGGGCTTTTCCATCTTCTGCTGCGTTTGGCTTTGGATGTTTTTGCTGGGTTTCATTGGAATCTCGGTAGCTTTCATTTTTCCTTCTTTTTCTTCGGTTTTGCTCCTTTTCTTCTGTCTCTCGAATTGTCAGAACTTTTAGACTTTTGCTCTGCTATTTATTTTAGTTTATTCAAAAGAAGGGAATCAATGATCATGGCTTTGGGCTCCTAAACGACACCGTTTTGTGTCATTCAAAACTAGAGACATACAACTTTGTTCATTTTACAAATCTTTCAGAATTAAGTCTAACCATCAGGGTGTTCCTTAACTAACATCTTTTCAATATTTTGATTACTCAAGAACAAGTATATATCTATGAATTCCTACTTATAAAACTAATAATTTGCTTTGGCACTTTCAATATAGCAAAATTAGGATTCTGATATACTTCTTGTTTGTGGGGTTATTGGAATAATGGTGTACATAATTTGGGTGTAGCTATAATAAACAAATCAGAAATCTATCTTGTATGAGTAGTTGTTCTTTTTCCCCTTTTCTCACATTTCATTATACCCAGAAGCTCATTTTATGCCCATTATATATTATACCCAAGCTTTTGTCCACTCTAAGTATAAGCATTAAATTTTGGTTTGAATATATATATAAATGGAGTATTATGGCAGGTAAGGGAAGTTAGAAATGTCTCAACTGTCTAAGTGGGGTGCCATTGCTAATAACCAAAGATTTAGGCTGTGCTGCCATAGGAGGACCACCATCCAAAAAGGTAGAAACCTGATTCATCCAACTGATATAACTTGCTTATATTAGCTAGCACATACCAATGCACTAAAACTAAAACACCATAATTATTTTAGCAGGAATAATGGTGATAGTTTCCTTTTGCTTGACAGGGAATGCCAGCATTTCCCTTTTTGACCCTCTAAGCTGATTGGTAAATTTCTCTGCCCTTACATCACATGGGTAAGGAAGGAAGGGTTAGATTTCAATTTTTCTATACAAGATTTGGACTAGTTGACAAAAGTTTTAAAAACTACACCCCACCAAATAATTCATGCCACTATAATAAACCTTGTTTCACTCCCTCAAACAAACTCTGAACCATCCATCCCTCTCTTCTATACTCATCAAGCCAGAAATATTCTTCCCATGGCTTTTGTTCCTACCAGATCAAGAACTTCTACTTTCACTCCTTCAGAGCAATGGCTCCTACTCACTGCTTCTGTTCTTGTTTGTGGGTTCTTGGGGTATGTTGTTTATGATGCAATAATGGCTACAGCAGCTGAGTTGCTTCAACGTTTGCTGATAATCTCGCCTTTGCTTCTTGTTGTTGTGGTTCACTGGCTGTCTACTGGAAGTAACCTTAACTTCCCTATGCCAGGGTCCGAGCCTGGTGCCATCCATCGAGCCGGTGGCTCACCATGGGGTGTTGCCTTCGTTTTGCTGCTTCTTTTCTTTCTCATATGTTACCAGCCTTCTTTCCATGACCTTCTCTTCTGAAAATTTGTAAGCCCTTTAATAAAAATCTGCTTGAACCTGCTAAATAGTTCGGTTAAGCAGCTAATTAATCTTCTATGGTAAATGAAGTTAGGATATATATAGATTTTATCAGCTACTTAATTTCTCTGACCTTTGCTCTGTAAATTGTAATGTTTGCCATGCTTAATGTTATTATTATGAAGTAAAAGTTTTAATGCCTTTTGTATTTAGCAGTACAATTTTTGTTTATATAGTTCTAATTAGGAGTTAATCTCCATTCTCCATTGATGTTGCAGGAAGAAACTGCAGATTTTTTCTTTCCCTAATTAACAAAAACACCAGCCTTTGGTGTTGAGTGTTAACTATATATTGTTGTTTAAAGTATTATATATAGTAACTATTTTTGGATATTGGGTCATGTCAATTCATTCAGTTTTACATACTCTATTCATCTGCAAAGAAGAAAAGAAGAAAATCTATGATCTACTGTTGATTTAGAAAGGGAAATGATTGATTAACAATCTAGTTTATGAGATTTTGTAATGATTGAAGTAACATTCTTTCAATAATTGGAAAGTTTTTACATCATTTCAGTTGCATGACAACTCAAGATTCCCCATATATACTAAAATTTAAGTCTCATTTTACTTTCTGCTGCATGCCTCAAAACTTTTTCATTATAACTTTAATCTTTTATGTATTTGGAAAAAGTAGAATTTCTAGCTTTCTTCCATAGATTAAAAAAATACTATATGGCCTGTTGCTTGCTATGGCTATGCTGTGCCAAGTACTATTTTCAGTTGACAATTGAAAGTACCTAACTAGCTAGTGGAAATTTTAAGTCAAGAAGATAATGTAGGCTAGGTGCTCTTTCTTAATTATCACTGCCAAAGGCCAAGGACCATATTCATCCTTAATTAATTAGCCTTCTTTTTCTAGTAGTTTCTAAACCCAATTATGTATAATATTGCCATAGAGGACAAGTTTAATATTTCTCACAAGTTTATTCTGAAAGTAGTTTAATACTAGTTTGGATGTTACTCCTACTATTTTCCATGGTCAACATGAGTTGTTAATTGTTATTCATATCCAAAACATTATTTATAGGTCTTACCTGCTGCCATAAATCTCTAATTAAAGAGGATGGTAAAAAGGAAACCTAACTAAACCTAACTACTTTAATTTCCTTATATTTTTTACTATATAATAAATTAATATTAATTAATGAATGCATACCTTGATTAACAATGACTATCAATATTACACTTGATAGAAATTATATACTCCATATTCCAAGTACTTTGTGAACCATAATAAGTGCCATGTATAAGAAAAAATTTCAATTTCAATTTCAATTCCATCATATGACTTTAAAAGTAATTATTTGATACACGGCGGTGTAAATTTTGGACTCCATAAGCGGGTTGTGGAGTTGACACATGTCCATTTTTTTAATTAATTAAGTTTTAAATATTTCAATCTAGTCCCTAGAGGACACATGTCACCCTTCAGGACCCACTTGTGTAATCTACTAAACTCCACTGACGATGTATTGTATAATTTATCTGACTTTAAACCATAGAGACTAATGAATTAGTTTTGAAATTTTAATAATCAAAATGAATTTTTTATCATCTGCGTCAATTCAAGTTTGAGATCGTTGTACTTATCTTCTGAATAAAATGAAATTTTACTGAAAATTTTAAGAAACCAATAATGCTATTGAATTTAAATATTTAGATTTTAAAATTTAAATAAGAGAATAATATTCAAACAAAATCTAAGTTCTTTTATTCAGAATATTGTTTGTCTATTCCGTTGTCGTTTTGGTCCTTTTGGACTGTGCCTGCCTTTGTTGTTGGCTACTTTCCAATGAAAGCGTGTAAAGCTGACTATGATTCTGTTCAGTCACGCAGTTTCAAACTGAGTCCAACGCAAATAGCCGTCTGATCTATAAATATTATTCTGATCAAACGGGGCGATATCAACCAATCATAAAAAAGTTAGGAGAACAAGAACACAGCTGATTTGGACTTCACGATGGTGCCTAGTCAGATCCGTACATGAAACACTCACGTGCCACCTGCTATCTGCCACGTGTAATACAACACTGTCACTTCACGGCTACTGTTCTCGAAACATTTTTGGTTTTGATGTATTTCCCGTCATACATATTTTACCCAATTCTTTTTTTTTTTTTTTCCTTTCACTAGAATTTAGTAATTATTCAGAAAAGGATAGTGAGGTCATTTCCTTACCTTAAAAACTCGAGGTTAACTCACCTTATGCACTTAATTTCAATTTAGTAATCATGAATTATATATATATATACATGGATATAAATGATACATCTACACCCTCGGATATGCTTAGAAAAAAATAAAATTTGGCTCTATCATTATTGAGTCGAACTCAATTAGGCTCTATCATTATTGTCGTCGAACTCAAACTCGAGTAAGTTAAGTAGTTAAATAAGTTATAAGTTCAAGTAGTAGGGATATAAGTGCTCAAATTAATTGTAAATGACAAATTTAAACCCTCACCAAGCCTAATTAATCTTAAGCTCAAGCGCACAAAAATAGGTATTGTGAAATTAAGTTGACTTTATTTCCTTTGAGTAGAGTTTGGGATCTAAAAATAATACTCAACTCAAATGAGTTATAGTCAAATTTTGAGTTACGAGATCTGAGTTGAGTTCAAGCGCTTAACACCCTCTTACTCGATTTGAACTCAATTGATTAATCTCTAACCATGATCATAAGCTGTGGGCTAATTTAATAAAGAATCATCCCCTTATCAATTGATGTTGAGTACTCAAATCAAATGGTAAGGCAAAGTCAAAAGTGAAATATATATAGAAATCGTATATTTTGAGCCATACCTAAAGCCATAAAAGGAAAAGGAAAAGGAAACAGATCAAGAAGAAAAAGAAAGGTCCCTCATATTATAGTCATAGCGTGTAATGCAGAAATGGTCAAAAGTAAAAGTTTTAATGTAACTTACAAAAGTACTACAAACTGAAACATGAACGAGTTATTATTAATACATAGTAATAATTTAAATAAATAAGAGAGACTTGGAAAGGTCAAAGGAGGGAGGGTGACTATTTGAAGTAAATTCCCTCAAACCCTTGCTATATATCTTTATCTAATTAGCTCTAAGTCTCCAAGGAATACCTCAATGGTTAAGAGTTTGAAACTTTTTATGAGAGGTCTTGTGTTCGAAATCTGGGATGGACGGGATGAGATTATGCGAAAGGAGATGACTACTTTCTATTGTGTAGTCCATTTCAATACCATGTTCATGAACAAAAAATTATCTAATTAGTTCTAATTGGCTAAAAATGTTCAGAAATTAAAGAAATGAATAATTAGGAATAAATTACTCATTAATCATCCATGTTCCGGCCAAGGAAAAAAAAAAGCATCCATGAAATGAATTACATCCAACAATCCAGGAAAAAATGATCATATTTCTAGGAACTAATTAATTATAAGACAAAGCTAATTATTTATTTATCATATGTATAAGATTAAGTACTGAACCATGGAAAGAATAAAGATACAAAAAGCAAGTCTTGTGCAGCAAAAAACAAGCCAAGCTCAACCTGATCTAAGTTATGTCTGTTTAACTATTTTGAACAAAAAAAAAAAAACACTCAAAACGTCCTTACATACATACACATGCGATCTCTTCATCACTTGTATGGATGGTCATATTATTATTTACTTACTTCCTAAAGGAAACCAGCGTTCATGGAAAGAAGACTGATAAGGGATCATATAAAAAAGGAAGATAAGAAGAAGCGCCACCCCCCACGGCGACCCTCCGGCCCTGTGAAGCGACTCTTGCTCCGGCAACGGAACCAGAAAAGGAACATTCCCGGAGAAGCAGTGAACCAGAAGCAGCAGGACCACCGGCGTAAGCATGAGGAAGAACTTGACCTGGTTCATGAAATCTTCAAACATGGACTCGTAGTTTATGTACCAGGAAAAACCCAGCACGAAAAACAGGATTAAGACGAATAAACATAAGTGGAGAGGAGGAGGAGACAGGTAATCTAAGATTGAATTGTTGTATCTGTAATATCTAGCCATGTTTTTTTGTTAGTTTTTGCAGAGTAAGAAAAGGGAAATGAAAGAGCTACTGGAAAGATATGGAATGTTGGAAACTGATCTTATAAGGGAGGGAATAACTGTTTGAAATTTCTCTAGAATGAACTTTTTTGGATTACATATGGCGAGAAGAAAGTGGAGAAGTGGTAGTGGTTTATATAGGGATTTAGTAAGTGGATGATATTTTTTTCTTTTTCTTTTTTATAATTTTTTTTACTTGCATGCTAATTTAATTATAGATGCCCTACACTGTCTTGAAAGGTGTAAAATACTCTCTTATTAAAATAATAATAATGTTTTTAAACACTGTTACTAGCCAGTAAACATATAAACAATAACATATATATATACTGCATTTATATATGTAATTTAATTACTTAACGATTTGATTTATTATAGATAGGGGAGTTCAAGGAAACTCTAAAGTAAAGTTTTTGAGTTCGAATTATTGATAGATGTTGGGAGAAATTTCTCTAATTTCTGATTTGATGTGACTCGACTTGAAATTTAATTTGGGTTAATATAGTACTTCCAAATAATATAGGAATATGTAGAAGTAATAATTAATAATGAAATCTAATTATATAGTATATCTGTAGAGTGTTAAATTTTTAATGTTGAATAATTAAAATGGCAAAAGAACAATATTTGACAAAACATGTATATTTAAACATACTAAAGCAATAACCTATATTCAAAATTACCCTTTGTCAAAAGTAATACTAAAACTGATCTTTATGGCTTTAATTTTTTTTTTTAAAAAAGTACTCAAGCAAATTTGTTTTATTAAAAGTTGCAAATTAAAGCATCTTTCTTTTATCCCAAAAAAATGAAAAAGAAACATAATTAATCTAACATGTACACGATCTAGGACCCATGGTTATTCTCTTTAACTAATTATTATTAGTACGGGAAGAGGCAAATTTAGAATTATCCAGCAAGTTAAACTAACCTAGATGTAACATCAAATATATGAATCACACTTATATTTGTCCTTTTCTTTTTGTCAAATTTGCATAATTTCATGAAATCTAAAAAAGAATATAAAACCCAAAAAAAAATTTACTTCAACAATTGTAGATGTGTTTATACCACTATTTACTTGAGTGTAATTAAAATCCACATTCTTGATCATCGAAATTAATATAATCCCATAATCTATCCACATAGATCACACAATATTGACATGAGATCATCTAATTTTAATAAGTTATCCCTTGATAAAAAAATAATAATGTAAAATGACTCTATATTTCTATTTTATTATTTCAAGAAATATGTCTACCACACGCCATTGGTTATTTTCGTTATTACTAGTTCTAAGTTCTAACTTTGTTTGTTTGAGATCAAAGAAAAAGAAGAATCTTTTGTGTCTATAATAAATAAGCTTTGAATTGGGTATTGCTTTAGGTAATTATATAACTTTTTCTTTTCTTTCCTTTATTTATTTATTTTTATTTTTATTATTTGGGGAGCAAATAGCTAGATTTGTGTAGCCAGCTTTACTTCGTTCCTTGCATCATAAGGATTCTTGGTATTCTGACGATCCATTAAGAAAATGAAGATACTTCCAACAAAGGACGGTGAGAATTTTAACTTATATTAATGGTTGAGATTCGAAGATGCAAAGGTGTCGACCAATAGAAAGCTGCCACCTATAACCGACCATGGACCCTGGATCTGGAAAGATGAGAAGAATATATAATGGAAGCATGAAAAAGCAAAGATATAGCTAGGGTTTTAGTGAATTAATGAAGGGGAAAGATTAAAAAGGGGAACATGAACATATGTTTTTATATATTGGATTGGAAAAAGTTGTATATTCCAAAGATGGTGGTCCATCTCACCCTTTGTCTAATCTTTATCCATTTCATGAGTTCACAATGTTAAAACAATAATATAGGGCCATTGTATATTCTTGGGTCCTTTTCTTTTATTCTTATTCTTTTTATTATTACTAGTCTTTACTTCTACGTGCGTTGCACGTGACCCAAACTCGATAATCCGTCCAATCCAGCCGAACTCGACTTGATCAGAGAAATTAAACGACCGACGACCTGACAAACTCGTAATCCGAATGACATGTGAAATTAACCCGGATGACCCAAAGATACTATAAATTAAAATTATATTTTTTATTCAATAAAATCCACATTGTTATAATTTTAACCATTCTAAACTATAATTTATTCAATAATAATTATATTATTGTTATAATTTTACCTATTATGATTAAATTTGCTAAACTTCATTATATGAACAATTATTATATATGAATAAATACTAAATAAGATTATAATTAGTAATTTGTTTTTTACATAATGAATAAATAATAATAATTAATTAGTAATTTCTTGATAATTTTTCTAAATTTAGATATTATATTTAATATTTATTTGAACATACACCCCACTTCATACTTAATTACATATTTAATATTCAAAATTATTAATATATAAAGGGACACATGTCAACTCTTTAACCCGTATATGCAGTTTACTAAATTTAACCGATAGTGGATTGTAAAATAAATTGAATAATTAAGACATTAAATAAATTTAAGAATTAAACATTAAAAAATTCAAGACTGACCCAATTGATCCGAGTCCTAGACCCGAAAAATCCAAAACCCGAATGATCAAGAACCCGAGTGACCTGAGGTCAAAACCCGAACCAGCATGACCCTAAACCCAGCAAACCCGAGACCCAAATGACCTGAACCAAGATGAGCCGAAACCCGAATGACCCGAGAAAATTACCTGACACATTTGACCTGGTCCAAGATGACCCGAACCTGAAACCCGTCCAACCCGCCCGATTGACTTTTTTTTTTTTTGCATTAACTCCTATAACTTTATAAGTCAAAGGAAATAATTGTATGTTACTCTTCTTTTAATTTTTAAAAATTTTAAATTCTTGTTATACACTCCACTACATTAAACTACCAATACGTACACTTCAAAAATAGAAAAAATCAATCACAATAATTAAATTTTAAATAAATTTTTAACTTAATTAGTTTTAAAAAATATGAATAATTAATTATTAGGCACCTTCTTTTTAACTTTTAAACTTGATAATAATACTTTTATTAGTTTATATTATAATTGAAATGGGTCCAAACTCCAAACCTACCAAAAAGCCTCTAATTTTTTAAAATTAAAATGGTAAAAATAAAATATTTTATAAAAAATATTGAATTTAATTAAATAAAAATAGAGTTTTTAGTCGAATAACTGTAAAATTTTATTTCTAAAGAAAATTGTAAAATTTAAACAATTTTATTTAAGGAATATTTTTAAAAATTGTAATATATCTAAGTTTTTTAATTAAATTAGTAAAATGGTAAAAATAAAATAGGTATATAAATAAAAAATAGAGTTTTTATTTGAGTAAAGTATATTTAAAAATTCTAATATAAAAGTATAATTAAATAGTTATAAGGATATTAGATTTAATTAAATAAAAATAGAGTTTTTAGTTGAGTAAAACTATAAAAGTTTAAACAATGGCATTTAAGAAATATATTCGAAAAATAAGGGTATAATGGACAGATATATACGAAAAATAAGGATATAATAGGTGATTCAAAAGTTTTACAAAACTCGTACTTTTATATATAGTATAGATATATAATATAAATTTTACTTGATTTTATTTATTGAAAATTATTATACTAATTGCACTCATGCTTTTGGCTAGCTAGTATTGTTGATTAAACACTATATATAGAGCACATATATAATGTATAATTTGATTTAATGATCGGTACATGATTCTTCTATTTCAAAAGGTGATAATCGCGAGGTACTGGTGGGGAGACACATTGGAGCATAACAAAATCCATTGGAAAGAATGGGGCTCTCTTTGTACATCCAAATTAAATGGTCTTGGATTCAGAGATCTAGAATCATTTAATCTCGCATTATTGGCAAAACAGTGCTGGAGACTAGTTCATAGTGAGACATCATTGTGTTTTAGAGTTTTGAAAGCAAAATATTTCAATAACTCTACTTTCATGAAGGCTTCAATTGGATGTAACCCTTCTTTTGTGTGGAGGAGCTTGATGGCTGGAAGACAAATTTTGACTGCAGGTGCCCACTGGAGAATCAGATATGGACTCAATATTGATGTTTGAACAGACCGATGGCTCAACAAGGCTCCTACTTATAAACCATCACCAAAATCAGGGGTAGTGGCTCAATCAATGTTTGTATCTGACTTAATTTCTCCCTCTCGACAATGGAACATTGCCTTGTTGGAAGATCTTTTTCCGGAAGAGGATGTGGATGCAATTTTATCACTCCCATTGCCTGTCAATTATCAAGCTGACAAACCAATTTGGAGTCATTCGGATGTTGGTGTATATGCTGTCAAGTCCGAATATTTTGTGGCTAGAACTTTGCTTAACAGAGGCAACCCATCAATTGCTCACCACCCTGCTCTTTGGAGATTGATTTGGCAGTCTGATGTACAACCTAAAGTGAAATATTTCACCTGGCGGCTTGTTTGGGGAATACTACCAGGTAAACAAATATTGAGGAATAGAGGTTTAATTCTTGAACTGGCTTGTGATGTTTGCACTGGAGAGGAAAATTCTTTACTCCACACTTTCTTCATGTGTCCTCTTAGCCTTTCTGTATGGAATCAATGCTGCTCTTGGATTCCTTTACTTTATTGCGACACATCAAGGCGATGACTTCTGGTCTGAATTCCTCAACAATGCTCGGGTTTTAAAATGCCTAAACAGAGTCTTGATTATATTGTGGATGCTGTGGACAAATCGCAACAAGTGCCACTTTGATCGAAAATGCTTGCTCCCTACTGTCCTTGTCAATCGAGCTCTTGAACTTGATTCTTCTACTCCATCTACTACACAACATAACTTGTGATCGAGGACCCCTGTTTGTTGGTCACCTCCGACTGGAAACAACAACAAATTGAATACAGATGCAGTTTATTCCGCCTCCACAAAGACAGCTAGACTTGGGATCGTACTGCGAAATTCATCTGGTGAAGTTGTCTGCTCGGCTTTTAAGCGAATTTCGTATGTCAGTGATGTCCTCCATGCCGAGATCTTTGCAATTCACTTCGGTTTGGTGATTGCGAAGTCTTGTAATATCCACCATTGCATAGTCGAGAGTGATTGTCTTCGCGCAATAAAGAAGATAGCAAAAGGGCCAAACTCTACTTGGCAAGGTTACTGTTTGATAAACGAAATTCTGGAGATGGCTTCTGCTTTTTCTTCTTGTAGTTTTCATCATATTTGTAGAGCTATTAATATTGTAGCACATAACATTGCCCATCTTAACTTTGATGAGGGTACATACTTTGTTTGGTATGGGGAATTACCCCCATGCGTTGTATAACCTTCTTTATATCATAATTCAAGTGTTTACTTGATTTCTAAAAAAAAAAAGGTAATATAGTATTCAAATCCCCAATCTTATTTTTGTTGATTAATTTCATGAAGTAAATTTTAATTTGTAATTATTTTTCAAGAATGTAACATCACCATGGATTCGAGCTTTAATTCGTTTGAAGGTAAAAATGAGAGAAGCTCATCATATATATATAATGATAACAATGTACACTACAAATATGGAAACTCTTTAAATGTTGAGGCCTCCAAATCTTGACACGTGTCTCTAATTAATTCTAATATTCATTATATTAATATATTTATTAGAAAAAAGCCTTTGGTATATTTTAAGAAAGAACAATAATTTCTCTTACAAATTTTTTAAATTTTAATTAAAAAATAAAGAAATCATATATATATAATGATAACAATGTACACTACAAATATGGAAACTCTTTAAATGTTGAGGCCTCCAAATCTCGACACGTGTCTCTAATTAATTCTAATATTCATTATATTGATATATTGATTAGAAAAAAGCCTTTGGTATATTTTAAGAAAGAACAATAATTTCTCTTACAAATATTTAAGATTTTAATTAAAAAATAAAGAAATTAATAATGAAAACAATGTACACTACGAAAATATAATATAACTTATTTTCATTTTAATTTTAAACATATTAAATAAATCAATATTTAAAACGAATATTTTAATTCATTTATTTGTATACGTAATCAATTCATATCTTTGAGTTAGCGTTAATGAAACTTTCCTCTTATTATGATGAATTTGATTTGATTTTGAATTTTAAATCAATTATTTTTAATGAATTTTCCCTCTTATTTGAGAAGAAAAAAGAGTTAGAAGCAACGTAGAATATTTAGTTAGAAATAAAACTTTATTATAAAATATATTATAATTCGATTTGGATGAATGATTTGAGGGATATCATTTCATTTAGTAATAATTTGATAATTTTTTTTGGTGAAATAATTTGATAATTTTACTTCATAATCGTTTATGTATATTATTATATGTATGTATAAAGAATCATAATTGGCAAAAAAACTAAAAACTATATTTTTATATTGTATTTATTCATTTCAATTGAAGTGGCAGGCAATTATTACTTAGGTTAAAATGCAATTTTCAATTACAATGTACTGTGTAATTGAAAATTAAATAGCTCTTATCTATTCAATTTGAATTATGTTTGACAAATTTGTTTTGATCATTATCCTCACTTTTTTTAAGGAAATTATTCTCACTATTATATCAATCAAATTTGGATTAATCATAATTTAAATGATTATTTCTTTATTCAAGTAAGATTGAATTTGATAAAATTGGACGATTTTTAGTGGAATTTGAATTAACTAGCTATGAATTTAATCAAATAAATTATTATGGGGGAATTACCATTAGGTGTAATGGCAACTTAAAATTGCCCCATAAGTGTAATGAACTATATTTGTCTAGGTCTGGTGTAAGTTTAAAAATATTTCCCTCCAAGTGTAATCAATTTTATTTATTTTTACCTATTTTACCCTTTTTAAAAATTGAAGAACAATAAGAAAAATCAAAATAAAAAAGTATATAAATTTTGGATAAGAAAAAAAAGAGAAAAAGAAAACCCCTCATCGTCATAATTCAGGATTTGCGAAGTGGCTTTATAGAAGGGAAATGGATTAGAAGAAATTTCAATTCTTGGGCCTATGGCAATTCTCTGTAACTTTTTTTTTTTTTGAAAAATTCTCTGTAACTTTACTTTTCGACTTGGGAAACTGTAAGAAATTTCAATTTTCAACCCGAAAGGCAAAAACCTCTCAAATGCCACTTGACCCTCAAACGAGGCCACGAACAGAGCTTTATCAGTTGAAACAAACAATACGCTACTGAAATTCATTGTTTTCCTATGCTCCCTGGGTTTTCGTTTCTGCAATTTTCTTTTGTAATAATTGATTGCAAGATAGATACTTACGACGATGAGTTTTTTTTCTTTTGATCCAAAATTTACCTAATTTTTTATTTTGATTTTCCTTATTTTTCTTAAATTTTCAACAAGGGTAAAATAGGTAA
>AWUE01014514.1:0-19613 GCA_001974825.2 Corchorus olitorius
ATACCTTATTTGGAATATGGAATATTACCTACACATTATAAGGATGATTAGGGAATCTTTCATCAACAATTAATGTCATTCTAAACTGTGTCGAATATTCTATCATTTTCACATTTTTTCTATTTTACTTCACCGGTTTTTATTAATTGTTTTCATTTTATTTATTTTAATCGATGCCTCATTTCGTTTACTATTAAAATTTTGATAAAGCTTCAATTTCTACAATTAATTTCATTATACATATCCTCAATCTGGCAATTACTACTATTGATGTAATTCCATCATTTAATTTTCCATTTGATTAGAATCAATTCCATTTTATGAGCTTTAATTAAATCTGATTTTACATTTATTTTACCTTAAATAGTGATTTAGTTGGCTATTACCATTTTAAACAAATTTTATTTTATGTTGTTCAAAATTAGAAATTCTTTGTACCTTTTTAAGGATAGTTGAAATTAGTTAAGGTTAAAATTAAAGTGACTTAAAAGTATAAAAATGAAAAATATTCATTTTAATTAATTATACACACAACACATTCAGTATTAAAAAATCGATTCCATTTCAAAAATATGAAAAAATTTATTTGCATTCTATACGAACATAATTGATTATCAGTTTTAAAATAATAATTCCATATGTTCTCTTTGAATTGGAAAGTAGTTTACGAACATAATTGATTATAAACATTTACGGTTGACATGTGTCTTTCTAGGGTATATATTTCAATATTAAATACACTCTTAACTAAGAACTAAAGTATGTATCAGTTTTTTTTTTTAATTTTAGAATAAAACTCCATTGACAATTTATCAAATAATTGTCTGAGGAAATATTAGATAAACCACTACATCAGCTATGATACTAACTTATAAAATTTAGTCCGTTCAAAATTATTCTCGAAATTGAGGTATGACTTTATCACCAAGTTTAGCCCCAACTTCCACAAAACCAGGATTTACAAGGTAAAACTAGAAATAATTAGAATATTATTACCGAGTCGGATTTTAATAATCGTAAGAAAAAAATTATGAGGCTGATGTGATGGGAGTGGTTTACGTAATAATTTCTATAAATTCTATTAAGCTTACTTAAAAGCTTATCAAGGTTACCAAAAACTTAATAACATTACTAAACCTTTAAAAAGGTTTTTAAAGATGAAGTTAAGAGTCGTTTGATTTAAAATAAGATAATATTACCACCTTCATGATTTGTTATCAAAGATGTCTATTTGGATCTTCTAAAAGGGTATAGGGGAAATGTGCCATCATATAAAAACTTTATTTGAAAAAAAAATTAAGTGAAATTTACTAAAAAACTTTAAAAGGTTTTTTTTTGGCACAAAAACTTGATAAGTTTATTATAAGAAAAATTACACTACAATTCATCGTCAGTGGAGTTTACCAGACTTCACGTGCGGGGTTTAAGGGTTGACATATGTCCCCTTAGGAAATATGTATTAATATTAAATATTTAATTAGTTATGAAATGGAGTATGTGTCAACTTCTTAATCTGCTTATGGAGTCCAAAATTTACACTGACAGTGTATTGTATAATAATCCTATAAGAAAAATTATACAATACACTGTCAGTGGAGTTTAGCAGACTGCACGTGCGAGGTTTAAGGGTTGACATGTGTCCCCTAAGGGAATATGTATTAATATTAAATATTTAATTAATTATGAAATGTGGTATGTGTCAACTTCTTAACCCGCTTATGGAGTCCAAAATTTACACTGACAGTGTATTGTATAATAATCCCTATAAGAAAAATTATACAATACACAGTCAGTGGAGTTTAGCAGACTGCACGTGCGGGGTTTAAGGGTTGACATGTGTCCCCTTAGGGAATACTTATTAATATTAAATATATTTAATTAATTATGAAATGGGGTATGTGTCAACTTCTTAACCCGCTTATGGAGTCCAAAATTTACACTGACAGTGTATTGTATAATAATCCCTATAAGAAAAATTATACAATACACAGTTAGTGGAGTTTAGCAGACTGCACGTGTGGGGTTTAAGGGTTGACATGTGTCCCCTTAGGGAATATGTCTTAATTAATATTAAATATTTAATTAATTATGAAATGGGTATGTGTCAACCTCTTAACCCGCTTATGGAGTCCAAAATTTACACTGACAGTGTATTGCATAATAATCCCTATAAGAAAAATTATACAATACACCGTCAATGGAGTTTATCAGACTGCACGTGTGGGGTTTAAGGGTTGGCATATGTCTCCTTAGGGAATATGTATTAATATTAAATATTTAATTAATTATGAAATGGGTATGTGTCAACCTTTTAACCCGTTTATGGAGTCCAAAATTTACACTTACAATGTATTGTATAATAATCATATAAGAAAAATTATAGAATACAACGTCAGTAGAGTTTAGCAGACTGCACGGACGATGTGTAAGGGTTGACATGTGTCGCCTTAGGGAATATGTGTTAATATTTAATATTTAATTAATTATGAAAAAGCTCAGTTAATAAGGTTACTAATTAATAAGATTACTATACATGATACGGTTACTAAAAAGGTTTTAAGGTTATTAAAAAAATTTATAAGATAACTAATAAATTTAAAATGTTATTTTTTTGACTAATTAAAGAAATTTAATCAATTGAGTAAAAGACATAATAATGTTACTTATAAAAACTTAAAAGTGTCTATCACATTCGCCATTAGTGTAGTTTAATGGATTGTACAAACAGTGTTGAATGATTGGTATATATCTTTTTAGTCTATATTTTTTAATATCAAATACATAATTAATTAAGAAATAAATGGTGTATGTATTACTTTTTAACCTACATGTACAATATGAAAATTTCACTGACACTGTAAATAATTGTTCGCTAAAAAGATATAATAATGTTTTCTACAAATTATAAAGATTTAGTAATATTTTTCAACGAATTATAAAAGTTTTATATAGTATGGGTAAAATAAAGATTTAGTTATATTTTTTTCTACAAATTAAATTGCAACTAAACTTTCATTATAAAATAATGTTCATTCCTAATCAAATTTGCTACTAATTAAAATTCATATATTATGTGGCTAAGAAATTATTTATGAATAAATTATAATTTTAAATATTAATCTTTAATTTTGAATAAATTCCGGTGCAACGCACGGGTTCTAACCTAGTGTTTTGTAAATTATATTCACTCAAAAAATTCATATGTTTTGTAAATTATTCGCTCAAATAGGTGTATTTGGTCAACACATTTTGTAATTTATTTTTATAGGAGATTTTGAGGAACTTACGTATATGTACACATGATTATGTAAGTAAATTTTGAGATCGATCCAACATATTCGTATTGGTAGGTTTTACTATTTTAATTTTAACAAATAATTGACATTCCTGTTTCAGTGTTTCCTTAAAATTTTAAGGAAATATTTAAAGTTCGAGACTTCTCAAAGAATATATGCCCCTTTCTCTACTTCACATATGTCCCATAAAAATCAAATTGAGTATTAGAGTTAAATCACTAATAATTTCAAGGACAAGAAATATAAAGTAAAAGGAATTTCTTGAATAATATGTTTGATGAAAGATGATTATTTCTTGGCATCCATATATAAATATCATGCACCCTTTATAAGCATGGGCTTATATATGAACTAGCATCATTAGTTCATGATATCATCAGTTAATCATTTATGTCTTTACTATTAATTTAATAATAATTAATTAATGCCAGATAGTTAAATTATATTGGCTATACTTTCTACCATATTAATCTTTTGCAAGCATTATATATATATATACACATACACAATCTGATCGATGATATATAATGGCCCACTCTAGAAATGTATATATATCTATGATAATCACCTTTTTAATTTTTATATATTTCAACTTTTTTTCATTTCATTTTCCCTTCGCGAGGTGGCACCACAACCCAAATCCCATTTCATCCTTATTTATTTGTTTGATTCTGGTTTTTTAAAACATGGTCTATCATGGATTGATTGAGTTCGTGTCTAAGTTGCATTAATCATCAAATTAATAACAATTAATCACATTAACTAATTCAAAATAAATAGATAATTTATTTTTAGATTTTGACTTTGTATGTATTGGCTTTGGAAAGTAACTTAAACCTAGATATTTTCCTTTTGACAGTAACCGTTTATTGAACAAAACTAATTAAATAAATTTTGCATTTAATGAAAGATCTGGTTATGCAAAGTTCTTTTGGGGGAAAAAAAAAGAAAAGAAAAAGGAAGTTCTGCAAAGAAGCCTACAACTATTAACAAGGCTTTCTCCCTTACAAGTTTATTTGAAGGATTAATGGTGAATTTACTAGATGGGAGTATTTAAATGTAACATTAGTGAATTTTAAATTGTTAAGAAATTTTTTTTTTTTTATTAAACGGGGCCTTAGGCCCAATTACATAATGATTTTGGGGTAGCAGACCCCCTGCCATCAGCCTTCAGGATGGATTCGAGATCCATTGGAAACCTACTAAGGATTTGTAGCCCTTTAGTTTGATTACAGCTCCACTTCGCCATCCAGTCAGTTGCCATTAGAGCTGTTCAAGGGCCGGGCTACCCGTCCAAGCCCGTAAACCCGCCCGATATTTTAAAGGGCTTGGATAAGAATTTTAAGCCCATTGGATGGGCTTGGACAAAAATATCAAGCCCGCTTATTAAATGGGCCGAGCTTGGGTATAAGAGTATAAGCCCAAGCCCGGCTCGAGCCCGGCCCGATTAAGGAAACATGCTTATTTTTTATTTTTTATATGTTGATATATAATATTTATTAAATATAATTTATACGTACACCGTATTTTAAATAAGAAAAAGATGAATTATATATGTAGAGAATCTTATTATCAATAAGAATAGTATATTATAGGTAGTACATATCATATTTTATATTTACAATTATATTTATATAATTAATTAATATAATTTAATTCTTAAAATAATTATTAAAAAAAATTAGACGGGCTTTTGGACGGGCCTTGGTCTAAGTATTTGATAAATGGGCCGGGCTTGGACAAAAGTTTGAGACCCGTTTTATAAATGGGCCGGGCTTGGGCAACACTAATGGCCTTAATCTTAAGGCTAGGCCCGGCCCGAACCCGGCTCGGCCCGGCCCATGAACAGGTCTAGCTGCCATGTTCTTTTCTCTTAGGATGTAAGTGATTTTCTAGGTCCAGTCCTCCCCTAGCAGCTGTTGTGTCGCATGAGCCAGGGGAAAGAGGGGGTGGTTCTCATTCACGCCTTGCTTAACAGCCTGAATAGAATTGGCCGAGTCAGACTCAATCTCCAAGTAGTTAAGATTCAATTTCTTTGCATACGTAACACCTTGGAATATTGCCCATAGCTTTGCCACATCAATGCTAAAGTTCCCAATGTTGAAAGCAAAGCCACCAAGCCATCTACCTTGATTATCTCAGAAAATACCCCCGCAATAGCAATATTTCTGTTTTGGTCCCAGCTCCCATCAACATTGAGCTTAATCCATGTGGCCTGTGGCTTTTCCCACCTGTGATAGGCCACTTTTCTGCAATTGCTCTTATAACTAGTCCTCATAATATCTCTCCATTCCCTCATGACTCTTCCAATTACTTCAAGTTTCTTCTCATAAGGAATATTAGTATTGGTAAAGACTCTGGCATTTCTCCATTTCCAAATTTGCCAACATACATTAGCAAACAACATTGGCCACTGCCACCCTCCAAGATTCACATTTTTGCAGTCAATAAGATTAAAAGAGATCCATTCTTGAAGTTGCATACCTGCGCAGCTGTGAAATCTTGTGTCAATCATGAGAGCTTTCCGAATTTCAGCAGCATTTGTGCAATCTTTAAGCAAATGGATTACAAACTCAGAGACAGCTCCACAGATATTACACTTGGGATCACTGGTTAGGCTCTTGTTTCTTCTGTTCTCATTGCATAAGATTCTATTATTAGAGGCCAACCATAAGAAGGTTTGAATTTTCGGTTGTACCTTGCATTTCCAAATAGCAGAGTGACTCTGGTCTTGATCAGTTTTAGCCTCGGTAGTGCTACGATAGGCAGAGTTTGTGGTGAATATCCCTTTTGTGGTTCGGCTCCAAATGATTCTGTCTGACAGATTGCTCACTGGCTTCACTAGGATACAACTGATTTTATCCACTATCTCAGAGGGAAGGTACTCCCTAAGCTTATCAATATTCCAACCAAAATCATCCAAAAATTCACTAACAAGTGTACTGCTGAAATCATCATAGGCAGGGATATGTAAGTACTTGGCAAGGGAGATTTCATCAAGCTAAGAGTCATGCCAAAAATTGATCTGTGTACCATCCCCCACTCTCCATTTTAGCCCTTTTTTAAGTACCTTCTTTCCCTCCAGTATGCTTTTCCAAGTGTGGGAACACCCTTTCTGTTTGTTTTCATTACATTGCCCCTGAGGAAGATATTTGTTGACAAGAACTTGCTGCCAAAGTTGATCACTATTCTCCATCACACGCCACCCAAGTTTGGCAAGCAATGCCAGGTTCATATCCTGCGTTCTTTTGAGGCCTAAGCCCCCTTCCTCTTTCAGCTTGCAAACTGTTTCCCAGTTCATAAGATGGATTCTTCTCTTGTTGCTGGTACTGCCTCATAGAAACCCTCTATTAATTTTGTCAATATGTTCACAAATCGTGCTTGGGATTTTGGTTGTCTGCATTGTGTAGTTAGGGATGGTTGCTGCCACTGACTGGATAAGAATTCTTCTTCCAGCAAGTGAGAGCTGGCTAATTTTCCAGCTTGCTAATCTTCCTTGAACCTTCTCCATAATATTCCAGTAAGTCTTCTTTGTTACTCTTGTGTGAATTAAGGGTACTCCCAAGGTCTTTGGTTCTCGGGATTCCACTCAACCTTTCCAGTTCTCTGGCCTCCCTTTCCCTTATGTTGGGAGTGATATAAATTTTTGATTTCTGGAATCCAATAGTCTGGCCCGATCAGCTGCTAAACTCCTCAAGCACCTTCATGGCAATTTTAACTTGTTGTTGCGAGGCTTGAGAGAATAAGACAAGATCATTTGCGAAGAAGATGTGGGATAGTCCCGGACCTTCTTTTGAGGCTTTGATCGTCTTCCACTCTCCTTTAGCAACCCTTTCTGAAATAATGTGGGAGAGCCTCTCCATACCAATCACAAACAAATACGACGAGAAGGGGTCTCCTTGTCGTAGGCCTCTTGTTGGCTTAAACTCTTCGGTCTTCTCCCCATTCCACAGAATCTGAAAAGAACTTGAGGAGATACAATCCATGATGAGAGTAAAAAGGGTACCTCTGACCCCAATTTCATGGAGGAAGGACCAGCTCATCTTGTCACACGCCTTTTCCAAATCTATTTTCCATATCATAGCACCAACCTTGCCTTTTCTTTTCTTGATTAAGTGAATCATTCCTTGAGCAATCACAATGTTGTCTACAATTTGCCTTCCAGGGACAAAACTACTTTGAGTGGGAGAAATTATTTTGGGTAGCAGAGGCCGTATGCGATTAACAATGATCTTGGTGATAACTTTGTAGAGGACATTACATAGGCTTATAGGTCTGAGTTGGTTGATATGGTCAGGGTTAGGAATTTTTGGGATTAAAGTAATGAGGGTTTGGTTGATATTCTGTGGGAGTTTTCCAGAAGCAAAGGCCTCCGAGATTAACTTCACAGCCTCAGTTTTAACAACATCCCAGTTTTTCTGAAAGAAAACAACATGAAATCCATCCGGTCGAGGGGTTTTATGAGCCCCAATGTTTTTAATAGCTTGTTTAATCTCATCAACATGGAAGAAAACAGCATGAAATCCATCCGGTCCAGGGGCTTTATGATCCCCAATGCTTTTAATAGCCTGTTCAATCTCATCAACATGGAGATCTCTACGTAAAAAATCCAAATCAAATTGGGAGAGGCTGTGGAATGAGGTACCTATATCGGGTCTGCTGTTCTCATTATCCTCCCTTGAGTACAATTTTTGGAAGTGGCCCACAACATGTTGTTTTAGTTGCTCTTTATCCGAGATCCATTCTCCTTCTGCATTCTTCAAAGATCCAATTCTGTTTCTACTTCTTCTTACCAGTGTGGAGGTGTGGAAGTAGGAAGTGTTTCTGTCTCCTAACTGAATCCACTTGGCTCTTGATTTTTGAAACCAAATTATTTCCTCTCTTTTAAGAATATCATCATAGTCTTTCTGGAGTTGTTTCTCAAGTTCAAGGAGAAAAAGATTTGGATTAGATTCAAGGGCTTTTTGTATACCCCCAACCTAGCTTGCAGCCTAGCTTTCTGTTTAAAAACATTTCCAAATACCTCTTGATTCCAGCCAGTAAGGGCTCTTCCAACATACTAAAGCTTAGTAATGACGTTTCCCTCTGATTTCTCCCATTTCTTTTTAACAAAATCAGCAAAGCTTCCATGTTCCTGCCATGTTGCTTCAAACCGGAAGGGTCTCAGTTTGATGGGTGGGGGGGGGCAAGGGGGGGGGGGGACTGGAAGCCATCAATGTCAAGGAGCAAGAGACAATGATCAGATCTTACACGGGGGAGGTGACGCACAATAACTTCTGGGAACTTTTGTTTCCACTCAATATTGCACAAGAATCTGTCAAGTCTTTCCCATATGGTGGCTATGCCCTTACCAGACCTCTTCCAAGTGTATCTAGGCCCTGTAAATCCAGATCCATAAGCTCGCAACTATTAAGCACCTCATTAAATCTCCTGCATCTATTGGTATCATGAGACGAGAAGTTGGACTTATCTAACGAGGAAGCAATAGTGTTGAAGTCCCCTCCCAATAGCCAAGGCCCCTGCATGCTCTGATTTTTATCTCCTAGATACCTCCAGAGTTCCTCCCTATTAGTTGGAGCAAGGCTACCATACACAGTAGTGAAATTCCACTCATTGTTATTCAGCTTAACCGTAACCGTAATTGCTTGGAACATGGAATCATCGATCTACACATCAACCTTTTTGTCATCCCACAATAGCCAAATACCACCTGCAAATCCAAGCCCTTCAACAATATGGCATTTTTGGGAGTCTTATTTTCTTCACTACTTTTTCAGCTTTCTCTTGATTAATCAGGTTTCCATGATTCCCACTATTGATGGCCAGTGTTGCCTAATCAGATCCTTCATAATCCTCAAGAATTCACCACTTCCAGCACCTCTTATATTCCACAACAGGATCTTCATAAGAGAAAGATTAGTGGTGAGATCAGAATCCATGGAGTCCACAGACTCCTTCCATATCCTTTACTCCATCACATGGAGCATCCCCCCTGGCAGTGTCACCATCATCTCCAGCACTTCCGGTGGTGGTGGTGACTAACTCCGATTGCATTTCAACAAACAATGATTCACTATTTTCGTTAAGCAAATCATCTCTGATTGATCCAATCATGGGCTCATCCAAGTTGACAGTGGAGCTCTGACTAGTTTCTTGACCAGACAACTCATCTTTAGCACCACCAGAAACAAATACTGGAAGGAGGGAGAGGATTAAAGATCTGAGAAGGTTGAGAGACTGTCTTGTTTCTAGGTAAACCAGAGGGGGTTTTGGGGGTGACGTTAAAATTTATTTTAGGAAAGTTAAATTGGAAAGGAATAGGGGGAATCTGAGGTGAGCTTACCTGGGTCGGGGTGGCGGCGGGCTTGGGCCTTGACACCGGGGAGGGTTGGTTGGTGATCTCTTGCAGTGGCTTAGCCTTCCCATTGACTTGCCTCAGGATAGGAGGAGTACAATGATGATGGGTGAGAATATTCTTGCCAGCCTTAAATACTCCAACATTGTTATCTTTGGCAGCTAGGATTTTTCCCTTCCCTTTGGTGGGCTTGTCTTGCTCCTCCAAGTGCAACGGAGTGAATCTCGATCCAGAAGCCTTATCTTGGTGTGGGCTTGAATTCTTATTTTGGCCTTTGTTGCCTTGATTGCTTCCATTTCTTCTTTGAACCGTCATTCATGGCCCAACCTCAGCGCACTTAGGGCTCTCTTCTGCTTGGTTTGTCATCTCCACCTCTGAGCTTTTCCCGCCTTCGTCATTAGCTTGAGTGGCTTTCTCAGTGGGTGTTTCCTTCAGTGGGCATAACGGGGAGTCCTTTGGATGACCATAAGTTCCACAACCAAAATAGAGGTTGTTTAGACCCTCATTCTCCACTAGTTATCGTAGAGGACCAACCTTGACTCCTCCTTTCAATGGTTTTTTCAAGTCAACTTCCACACATACACGTGCAAACTTCCCTCTTGCAGAATCCTGTGTTGTGGCATCAATCTTAATGGTTCACCCCACCAAGTTCCTAATATCAAACAAAGCATTATAGTTGAAAAACTCCATAGGAAGGCCTGGGAGTCTAATCCAAACTGGTATAGTTGTGCTGACCTCTTCAAAGGGTTTGAATAATGGCTTCCATCGCCTTACCGTTAAGTAGTGCCCTGGCACCATCCATGGCCCCTCTGTGAGTATTTTCATATAGTTTTCCGGCGTAGAGACTTTGACCAGATAGAAATCATTTCCAATATCCACCAAGGTGAAAGCTTTATCGAAGTACCAGAGTTGCCTCCATCGCTGGTAGAGAAACTTGAAACCCACCGTTTTACCCAAAATTTTGACTATTAGGGTTTTGCGCCACGGCTCGCACGTCTCTTTAAATTGGTCCTTGGTAAGATTAAGCGTTGGCCAGCTGGTACCATCATCACTCTCCTGCTCCAGAGACAGGTTCTCCATATCCAACTGGCCAGTGACCTCAGGCCAGTCCAGCTCCTTCCCAACGCAGGCGTCCTTAAAGGTCCTGCCTTTTCAATTGTGCGATTCATTCTCGTGTTTCTGGGTGTTAGTCTCGTGCTCTTTTTCGGCCTCTTGTGACGTTCTTGGCCTCTTCATAGCCGGGTTGCGCTGCTTGCCTCCGCTATCACTGTCCCCTAGCGGTGGGGAACTTTCCGTATTCATAAGCTTACATGCGCCCAGAGAGAATTCTTAACGTGCGCCTCTAAAATCTTTTTCACTTTTTGTAGAAAAAAAAATTAAAAAAAAATTATTTAATTTAGGGCTTTGCCGAAATAAATGCAAAGGAAGAATTTTACCTCAGCCCAGAAAGAAAAATTGGGTCAAGCCAAAGCCTAAACGTTTATTTTAACTCATTGTTTATTAGCCCAAACAAGATGGAAACGAATAAGCCGTACCTATTCAGAACCTTCGGGGGCAAGATAAATTTAAATTGGGAGGAATGAACGAAGGCGTGTTAATTTCTTCCCGTTATGATCGGGAAAACAATTTTCCCAATCCATCTATATAAACCCTATTCCCGTTATGATCAAGAAAACAAGTTCCCAATCCTGATAAGATTATATAAACCCTCCTTGATATACAGAGAAAAACATTAGAAAAGCAAAAGGAAAAAAATTGGGTAATTTTTCAAGAAGTGGATATGGCGGTGATGTGTAAGGTTAGTAATTTTGATGATCAATTCAGTAACATTAGGAAGAATTCTTTTCTTCCGGCTGGTTTGCACCATGTGAGTGAAGCGATTAGGGCTAGACGGAAACAAGCAGAAGATCTCCTTAATCTGATACAAGCAAGGAGAACCACAATGCCGCCAAAGCAATTTCGAGATTTTAAAAGCTCCTCCAAGGAGCCCATGCCGGCTGACGAAACCAACGCTCATTTTGATCGCAAGGTTCAAGGCGGTGCTGATCATGATTCTAAAGGAAAGTTGTATGGCGGCGGCGTTTGCGTTGTCAATCCTAACCAAGTGATCGGTGCAAAGCGAAAGGCTGAAGAGGAACTTGAGAGGAAAGAATTATGCAAAATCCCAAGGCAAGTTGAAGGTGTTAAAAGATCCAAGCCTCTGCCGCCATCGCTTGAAGACATTAAGGGTTTGAGGGTTAAAAACCACCGACTCACTAAAACCTTACCCTCAAATTCTAAACCCAAAACCAAACCTCTTCGCCAAAACCCAATCCGTCCTAGAATTTCCGTTGGTAAAGTCGTGTCCCAACTTTCAAAGCCACTGAAAGTTTCAAACCCTCATGACGTCGGAGGAGGGAAATTAAAAGTCGAAATTTCAAGAAAAAGGGCGGCGCATTTGGCAGAGTTAAGGGCACGTTTTGGAGGCACAATTCTGAAGGCCCAACAGCAGAAGCTCTCTGTAGCTTCATTCCAAGACAATCACAAGAAATTGGTTACTCTTGGAATGTGGGAAAAATAGACAATTCTATCCGCTCTTCAAAAGGTGGAAGAATGTGTTTCATTACTCAAACATGATAAGAAGAAAGAGGCAAGAGAGCGGGAAAGACAGGCAGCCAGACTTGCCCTTCAAAAACTGGAAGAATCTGTTGACGGTAAAGACAACATGAAGATATTTGAAGATCTTAAGGCACTATGTGACATTAACCTTGAGGTTCACCCCTATGGCGATTATCCCTTGCATCGTTTTGGTTTGATTCTTAAACAATGATATTGTAAATTACATTGAATTAAATATATTCTTAGAGTCTTATTTTCATCAAAGTTTCTGATCAATAGTCTGCAACTCTTATAATTTGTTGCCAAAATTTGTTGCACATTGTTGTCCAATTAAAGGCAATGTTCCAGATTCTTATTCTTGTTAAAAAAAAGCCTATCTCTATTGTGTTTGATTGTAATCACGCCACTTGGTGCGAGCAGTATGTTTTCAATCATGGTAGAAATGTAAAATAAAAATTGCACAATTTGTAAAAAGTTGGTAAATACTAAATAGTGTTTGCTTCCCTATATATTAGAATGAAAAGGCAACATACATAATTGCATTTGTTTAATTTAATGACATATATTTATTACACATTGAAGAGGGGGGGGAGTCTCTTGACAGTTGGCCACAGTCTCAACCATTTCCATCAGGTGCTGCCACCTTTAAGTAAGCAATCATCAAATGAAATCCTAAAGACGTGAAATAGAGTAGAAAAAAAAAGAAAAATGTGAGGGTTGATCACCGAAACATGTTCATAAAAAATCGCCTCCACCACCGTTGGACTATTAGCTTCATATCCTCTCGAGCAGTGGCAGTAATTGGTGCTCTTGGGCTCTTCCCTTACTTTGGAGCAGTTTATCAAAGTCTTTGATGTAAACATCTTTGTTCCTCCACTGTTGTAACAAAATAGAGCTTGAATAGCCACATTCTTGCTGCAAATAATATATTTGTTCCACTTTCATATCATTTCCATCAACTTTTAGAGTCCTTCATCTTATTAAGCTAGCTACATGCACTTGAATAATCAATTGAGAACCTTATTTACAGGTACTCGATGGAAAAGTAAACAAAAATGAAAAATAGCTTTCTCCAAAGATTAGAGTAGTAGTATTTAGTTTTGAAATCAATTTGGCCATAATCTTCAACAGTAGCAACATTCATGGTCTAAAAAAATAGAGGAGTTGGCATGAAGTAAACCAATGCTACATGAAATCCTTCAGAAACATAAATCTCATCTCTTTACAGCTAAAAGTTCATCCACTTAAACTATAAAGCATGCTAGCTAATGGCCAAACATGCATAGAGATGAAACTGAGAGTTACCACTCTTGCACCTTTTTTTTATCTTTAACCACAATCTACACTAACTCATATAAATGTATTATTCTAGCTACCTGTAACATTTGATTCAACGTAATACTCATCAATTACGATCTAAACTGCTTTTAATATGTATCATTTCCTTTATACCAAATCCTTTATCGTTGAGTGATCTCTGGCAAACATTGAAAAGAAAAGCTTGTCAAAGTAGAACATCCATAGCAGAATGTAACATATCCACCATCAACTGCTCTATTTCAAACTATTTAATAAATGAAATCAAATCACAACAGATGTTTAAAATGGGAAAAATCTCCTTTTGTGCTCTTTATAAACCCAAGACACTAAAAAATTTAAAACACACTAAAACCTAATAAAAAAAAATCAGTGATGATGATAACCTTAACATTATTAGTATGCACCTTCCTAAAGACTTGAGAATTGTCAGTTTGAAAGTAAAAAAATAAGTAATGACAGATTTAAAATTCACAAATTACATAGAAAATTAGGAAAAAGAAAATGGAAATTTGACTAAATCAAACACGTAAGAAAAGGCAGAATTTGAATGCAGTAGCCATGATGAATAAGTATAAGTCAATCAGTCACCTAAGAACCCAATCACATGCATAGTTTAATAATGAAATATTGAAGATAGAGAACTCAACCTTCATATCAAATACATGCTGCAAGAACATAAACGAACAGGTTATAGATTGTGAGAGATATGGAAAGCATCTAAGAAAACAAACACATAAACAAACGTTTCTACTATTTAAAGTTGTCTCATTTCTGTCTAAAATGACAGAAAAAATGATTAAGTCAACAATAGATCATCGAGGTTCAACATATACATTAATAGATTAATTCAGAAAGAGAAAAATTAAAAACACTCTGAAAACAACTGCTGGCAATCATGACAATCAAATTGAAAAATCAAGAAAGATGCAAAATGCAAACTTATTACAGGCAACTTCTTTTCATGTGTTTCAAGTTCTCAAAAGAACTCTCTCACTTGTCTCTGCCATGGCCAACATCTTGGTATTCTATTTCCTAAATAGGTTCATCAGTAACACGTAAAATAAAAAAAATTATTAAGAGGTTAAATTTTGTTTTGAAAGAATAAAAGTTCAAAATGTGCAATAAAATAAATCTGAATCATATCATTCAACTACAGATTGAAGAGGGAAATCAATGAAATCAAATAGAAAGTACATATGAAATCACACCAAATAAATGAAACATCAGACATCCCAATAAACAAATTTGCCAAGAAACTAGTTTAAAAATGAGAAACATAGCAATAAGTTACCTAGACAGTCCTCAATCACTCTTGTCTACAACAGTTGATGATCCACTACTTTTGGAGTTCCCTACATGGTTCATCATATATAAAATTGGCAAAAAAAAAGTGATTTATAAAGAAAAATTTGTTTAAAAAAAGTTAATTATGTTACCACTGGCAGTCGGGGTACCGCCAGCTTGTGAATATCTTCAAACATCTTAACTTCACAAAAAAAAAAAGTGATACCTATTTTCTGTGTCAAACATAATCAAATGAGAAAGCTCAAATTTTGAAAAATGTAGCAAGAAACACACCCAAGCAATAAATTTTAATGAAGTGAATCAAGGACTTGTAAATCCAATGTACACCATGAAGAAATTTGCCAAGAAAATGGTGTGAAAGATGAGCAACCAATTACCTGTTCTTATGAGACTATAGGGCTGGGACTTGGAATCCCTTTTAGATTTCTTATAATCCGAAATCTCCCTTGTAAACTCAACCTGAAACCAAAATTATAACAACCAAAATACAAAACTCAGTACATTTTAATGAGCATATGAAATAGAAAAGAAAAAGAGAAGACTGTTTAACGGAACTGACGTAGCGGTAAACGAAGAAAACAAGATCCTTGAACAATCAAGAAATCTTAGGTTTGAGAAGCAATCTCAACTTTGGGAAAGTATTCCACAAAAGATTTATTTAGAAAGAATAGAATTCAAGAGTTGTTTAATTTCTGAAATAAAAGGCCTTTATATAGGCAAACTAAATACCTAAGTCCATGTCAACGTAGGACTAGGAATATAAAAGACTCCATCCTAATTAAACTAGGAAATAATTATTAAACTCCATCCTAATTAAACTAGGGAATTATTTAAAACAGCAAAAATAAATAAAACTAAAACTTCACTCCTTAGACTTTCTTTGCCCCCTTCTTCAATTTGGTTGGCTCCCTCTTCTCCAACCAATCTGTAGTTTCACGTTCTACATCAGTCCCCTCCACTTGAAGAGAACTCGACCTCGAGTTAATCTCCTGATATAAAGGTTCCTCAGAAGAGTGAAACTCATTCAAATCAGCAACATTGAAGGTCTTCGAAATTCCCCAAGTCTCTGGCAAGTCAATGACATAGGCATTGTCATTGATCTTCTTCAGCACCTTGTACGGAACATACTTCTTCGGCTTCTACTTGTTGTTAATGCCAATAGGGAACCACTCTTTTCTCAAGAACACCATGACTTCATCCCCTTCCTTGAACACTAACTCCCTCCGATGTTTGTCAGCAGCAGCCTTGTACTTAGCATTGGTTTTCTCCAACCTTTGCTTCACCCCGGCTTGAACCTCTTGAACTTGCTCGGCCAAGTTTTCAGCAGCAATATTAACACCAGAAACTCTAGAAAGCTTCACCAAATCCACAACATGATTTGGACTTTGCATATAAACCACTAAAAAAGGTGACTTGCCTGTAGCACTATGCATATCATTATTGTAAGCGAATTCCGCTTGAGCCAAAGTAAAATCCCACTGTCTAGGCTTATCTCCACAAATGCTACTAATCAGATTTCCCAAAGTTCTATTGAGTGCCTCAGTTTGACCATCAATTTGCGGATGAGCAGTACTGCTAAACTTCAAAGAAGAACCAAACAACTTCCATAAGGTCAACCAAAAATGACTCAAAACCTATTCTCCTTCATCAAGTATCCATCATGAACATGAAATTCTCCCCCAGGTTGCTTTAGTTGACAATCTCGCCAAATCCCTTTGAAGTCCTCATCTTTTTCATACAATTCTTTCAAATAGTCAAATCCAACAACTTCACTACTAAAAGTTGTCAAGAGAGTTGCTATCCTACTAAGAGCATCAGCCACACGATTCTGCACTCAGGATTTATGAATCAACACAAAAGGAAACTTCTAAAGAAAAGTTATCCACCTTGCGTGCATGTTGCTCGAAATCCGTCGCTGGCTATTCAAGTGCTTTAGGGCTTCATGGTAAGAATACAGAATGAACTCCTTACCTATGTGGTAGTGTTCCCAAGTCTTCAATGCTCTCACAACTGCATAAAACTCATTCTCATAAGTTGACCACTTTTGTTAAGTCTCACTAAGCTTCTCACTAAAGTAAGCCACGAGTCTCTCTCCTGTGATAGAACAACTCCAATACCAATTCCACTAGCATCAACATCCACCTCAAACAACTTCTCAAAGGAAGGTAAAGCTAATACTGATGCAGTACTTAGCTTTTCTTTGATCAAGGCAAAGCTCTTCTTTTCTTCTTCACTCCATTGAAACTTCCCTTTATTAAGACAATCAGTGATGGGTGCCACAATGCTACTAAAGTTCTTAATAAACCTTCGACAGAAGGTTGCAAGCCCATGGAAACTGCGGACCTCGGAAATTGTTTTCCGAGTTGGTCATTCCCTAATAGCCTTAATTTTCTCCCCATCAACCTTAATTCCATCAGCACTAACCACATAGCCCAAGAATAACAACTGACTGGTGTGGAAGGTTTGGGAGACTAGCACCAAGGATCAAATCAATATGGTGTTGAATATCCCTCATTGGTGGTAAACCTTTTGGCAGCTCATCAGGCACAATATCTCGAAATTCTTCCAAAAGTGGTTTCACCGGCTTTGGAAGCTCCTCTTGCTCCACATTCAAAACATCTTTCACAATCAGTACATGAAGCTCTTTTGTCTCCTTACAGGCTGCCTCGAACTCCCTTTCTTTATCGACAAGCATGAATTTCCCCTCCACTTTAGAAGCTTTGGGTTTGCTTTTCCTCGACATGGGCAAAAAAGTATAAATCTTCCCATTTTTCTCAATCTGGTAAGCAATGGATCTTCCTTGGTTCCTCACATCTCAATCATAATGGCATGGCCGACCCAACAATACATCACAAGGCTCCATGTCTATAACATCACAATATACTTCATCTGTATAAGCCCCCACAGAAAATGCGACGTTACACCTTTCACTCACACGAATATCATCAACTTCTTTAATCCACCCTACCATATAGGGCTCAAGATGTGGTTCCATAGGCAATTTCAAGACATTCACAATTTTCAAACTAATAATATTCTCACAACTACCATTGTCAATAATCGAGAAAATTTTACCACGAATGGTGTATTTCGTACGAAAGAATTTGCGTCTTTGATTTTCATCCTTGACTTTTGGCGCTAGCAACATCTTCCTTACCACATAAGTTTCATGATCTTCATCACTGTCATAATCATCTTCTCCATCAGGACCGTAAGTGCCTCCATCATTATCTTCATTAACTTCATAATCTTCTACCAAATTAATCTTCCTACGGGGACAATCACTGGATCTATGACCTAGCTGGTTGCACTTAAAGCACTTGCCAACAATTGGTCTAGCATAAGGATTTGCAGGCTTTGTGGTTTCCTTAGCTACTTTTATTTGTTTCGCCTTATCTTTTGGGTCATTCTTCTCTCGCATTGGATTTGAATTCCAATTTGAATTGCTTCCTTTCTAACTCGATTCCCCATAAGTCTTTTTATTGGATTCACCATGGTACTTTTCTTGCATCAAAAGTTCTGCCATGGTAGCCAAATTTCTAGCATCATCAACCATATGTATAGACTGAGCCCCAATCTTATCTCTGATTGAAGGCTTGAAACCATCCAAATACCTAGCCACCCTTTGATCCTCACATTCTTGCAAGTTGACACTTTCTGACAGCCTCAAGAATTCTGTTGTATAATCATGGACACTTCTCTAACCTTGCGAGCACCAATGGTATTGTATATAAAGAATCTGCTCATAATCAGGCGGTAAAAATTTGGTGTGGATTTTCTGCTTCATCTTTCTCCAAGTCGTAATAGCTCTCTTTCCTTGCCTTCGTATCTCTGTTTGCAGCCTATCCCACCAAGCTGAAGCACCACCTTTCAGCCTATAAGCTACCAACTTAACCCTTTTTCCCTCGAGAATTTCACAATAATCAAAGAATCGTTCCACCTCAGAGATCCAATCAAGGGTATCTTCTATTCCTAAATTTCCATCAAAATTCGGAATATCCACTTTAAGCTTAAAGGAATTACCTCTTTTGTAATACCAAGCTTATTTTCTTTTATTAGATTTTTTAGAAATTGCCAAGTTGGGGCTTAATTGATTAAAAACAAGAGTTATGAGACTCAAATTTAAAAGTGTAGAGACTAGGGGGCCATTTGGCAATTTTGCCAATTTTCTTATTAAAAGAAAACCTCCACCCATTATCTTCTTCTTCCCGTCACTCTCATCTTTGCTTTCTCTCACTACAAGCTCTCTCTCTCTCTCTCTATCTCTCTCTCTTTCTCTCTCTCTCTCTCCAATGTCCATGAAATTGATGGTGAAATAAGCATGCAACCAAGGCATATAAAAGCCCTCATCAAATCTTCTAATTTTATGGTCTAAAAGTCAAGTTCCATGGATGGTTGAAGGGAAATATGGATTCAAGGAGAGAGGTAAGTTTAAAAGGGAAATTATACACTAATGATATGTGTTCTTATGGATTCTTAAGAATGGGTTTTGATTCATTGTTGTTATGGGTATGATTGAGATTTAAACTTCAACATTTAAGAAGTTTGGAACTTGGAAGTGAGGAGAGAAGAACAATGGAAGATGGGGATTTGATTTTTGGGTAAGTTAAGTTTAAATTTGGTGAAGAAATTTGATTAATTTTTTTTGTTAGTTTGATTACTTAAAGTTTGCTTTGTGTTGGGGGATGCTTTGAGAATGTTATGATAGTGTTTGGAAGTGAATTTGAGGTGAAAAAAAA
>AWUE01014515.1:0-36232 GCA_001974825.2 Corchorus olitorius
AAAAAAAAAAAAACAAAAAAAAAAAAACATTTTGGCCTTGGCGGAATCTGGAATTTTTCCAGATTCCGGTGGCCGGTCCGGCGACTGGAAGGGCCGGCCAGCAGGCCAGGCGGGGCTGGGCAGCCCGCTTGTGCTTGGCTGGACTAGGCCCAACAAAAAAAAAAAAAGAAAAAAGAAAAGAAGGAGGAGTGGGCTTGGCCCAATAAGAAAAAGTTAGAAAGAAGAAATAATGGGCTAAGGCCCAATTTTTGGTAATAAGAAAAGGAAAAGAGAAATAGTAGGAAATAAAATCTGTGATTATTAATATGATAATGAAATTACTATTTTACCCTTGGATGGGTAAATTACTAAATCACCCTTGAGATTCTAAATTACAAAATTACCCTTGGAAGAATAATTTAACAAATTTGACCACGCCGGTTGCGTTGACAAATCCGAATAGATCTTGTTTTACTCCATAATTTTCGTCAGAGTGTAAATTCCCATTTTACCCTTGAGTGGATAAATTACCTTATTACCCCTAATTAGTAAAAGTGTACTAATCTATCCCGTTGAGCTATGATTTTGAATTCGACTAAGTAGGGTCAACAACTAGGACACGTAAGGACTATCACCGTACTTTAAGAGAGTAAAATTACCGAAATACCCTTGATAGGCAAATTTACTATTTTGCCCTTACAAGCGCGATACATGTAATTAAACTTTAAGATCGCGTATTCATGATGGGAAAGCTATCGTAGAGACCCATTTGGGTAAAATTACTATGTTACCCTCGATCTATCAATATTACCATAATGCCCCTTAGTCATCAAATTTACCAAAGTACCCCTAAGATAATAAATACGCATGTACGTTGTGGAACTTACGATAAGTCCAAATGACCATTTTACCCTCAAATGCGTAAAATTACAACTTTACCCCTAGAAAAGGCTTTGGCTTATCAAAACATGATAATTGAACATGTAAGGTTAAAGGATTACCGTATTAGCCTTAAGATGTCAAAATTACCGTTTTGCCTATGCTAGGTTAAAATTACAGTTTTGCCCTTGGAGGCCAGAAATGATTAAATGAGCTTTAGAAAGTGTGTTCCGACTCTGAAACTCGTCCTGAATCATTGTATGACATAAACTGTCGTGTTAGGCTCCTCGATATTAGATCGTGGGTCTAGGTTGTGTTCTTGTGATTTTATTTTGTTTTATCTGATTTTTTTTGGTTTATGACTTTAATTATGATTCTGATTTTAATGATTTTTATTGTGTTGGGCGTGCTTCTCAATCAGGCGGCTTAGGCGCTGATCGAGACATCTGTTAGGCTCACAGTGGATGACTTTGGGGTGTGCGAGTCCCCTGAACTGTGAGTGGGCTGTCCTCAACGGGTTCTCCGTTGAGTAACTATTTTATTACTGTTTTATTAAATTATTTTTTTATAAATGATTTTATTAAATAATTTTGGGTGCATGAGCGATCCTTGAAAATGGTTTTGAGCCGTTGGAAAAGCATACGGGGACTCGTGGATTGGACGCAGTCCAGGGAGTACGTATGGCTTGATTTGGTGGTTTACTAGCTAGTAGTTAGACTTGGTTGGCGGACCATGAGTTGAGTTTGGATCCACATGGTTCGTCGCTCCAGGCTCGACACGTCATATTTATATACCGGTTCGGCGTGTGCATGGGGGAGCTAAACTGGGTGTGTTGCGGCCACCACGCAATGCCGGACCCAGGCCAACGTCAGGGGGACGGGCATGGTTTTTACTTATTTTAGATATTACGAAAATGCCCCTGACGGTTCCGGAGGTTGACTCGGGCCAAGGTCACTTCGGATATGCTTTGATGGCAGCCCATGGTTTGAAAGCAATATTTGGATTACGAAACATGGTTTTGATATCACTGATCTGTTTCGTTATAATTGTTTTATTTACTGTTTTGGTTGTGAGTGCACTCCACCCTCACGGGTCCTCTTTTGAGGGTGACTCACTCACGGGGTACATTCGTGTACTCACCCCTCAAATTCTTGTTGTGTTTTCAGGGTAGTTAGGACTCAGCATCTCCTTTGGCGATCGAGTCGGTGGCGTAGGCTGTGATCCTTGCTGTTAGAGGTATTACTCACTTTGAGACAGGTCCCACTGGCAGTGTCTTTCTTCCCTGATATCTATTGCCCCTTATTTTCGATTTGCAGATACACCGTTGTTTTCTCGATTGGTATTTGTTTTCGATATTCAATATTGATACGTTTTTACTACAGTGTTTGATTTTGACGATTCCGTTTTCACTCTGATTTAGAAATTTCAGTATTTCAGTTTTATACTCGGTTCATGTTTTCAATATTTTTGTTTTGATATTGATGCTTCGTGGAGCCTTGAAGCGCGTGACCGGTCGGCACGTGTTTCGAGGTAACACGGCGGTTGTTCGCGCTCGACTTTTAAGTCGGGGTGTGACATCTTTCCTCATTGTTATCTCCTCCAACAACATATCCAGCATACCCACCATCTTCATCGTTAGATGATCAATCATGTAATTGTCTCACAATGATTTGATTTCGATTTCCATGGTTAACCCTCGACGCGGGTTGGATAGGGGCAAGTCCTCTATCTCGGTTCCTTGCATTATTGCCTTCCCTGTCGGCAGCGACCAATTGAGCTAACTAATCCATCCTTTGCACTGGCTGATTGACCCATTCGCCAATAGTTCGCACCTCTTGTCGTAACGTCTGCATCCCTCTGTCAGCAGGATTGCCTTCCTCTTCGGTCTTGGCCATCACTCCAATGAGAAACCTTGGCTCTGAATACCAATTGACGTAGCGGTAATTAAAGAAAACAAGATCCTTGAACAAACAAGAAATCTTAGATTTGAGGAGCAATCTCAACTTTGGGAAACTATTCCACAAAAGATTTATTTAGAAAAAGTAGAATTCAAGAGTTATTTAATTTCTGAAATAAAAGGCTTTTATATAAGCAAACTAAATACTTAAGTCCAACTCAACGTGGGACTAGGAAAATAAAAGACTCCATCCTAATTAAACTAGGAAATAATTATTAAACTTCATCCTAATTAAACTAGGGAATTATTTAAAACAACAAAAATAAATAAAACTAAAACTTCACTCCTTAGACTTTCTTTGCCCCCTTCTTCAATTTGGTTGGCTCCCTCTTCTCCAACCAATCTGTAGCTTCACGTTCTTCGTCAAAAACCAAGACCTTACAGAAGCTAAAAAATGGAGCTTATTATTTGGCAACAATCAATGAAATTCCCATGCACATGGAGTGACAAATATGACAACCTTCAAAAGAATCATCTCCAATCATTATAATACAAACAGAACAATTGTAAAAACTTAAACTTAACAGTCAATGCTTTACATAATGCAACCTTGAAAGAAGCAATACTATACATATCATGCTTCTTACTAACTCACCTCATTTATTAATCACTCGGAACTGTCACCCCATGGCAAACAAAGCTAGCAAGATCGTGGGGAAATAAGGAACAACAAACTGGGAATATGAGCAAACGAAGACTAAGTTGACTAAATAAATGAGAAAACAAAATTACCAAAGAAAGGAATTACCAACCGCTAACCAAAAGAAGGACAAACGAATTCCAGTGACACCCAAATTACCTAACCAACAATGACCATAAACGCAATCGTAAGGAAAATTGATAATAAGCCACCTGCAATTTTGAAAAGAAAAAGTTAGAATTAAACAATGAAACTGACCAAAATCGATGATAGAATAAGAGGGAGAGAGAGAAAGACAACATACGTAAACAAACGGTCGAGGTCAGGAAAAGAAAGGCAAAAAAAAGAGGAAAAAGATGAATCAAAATCCACGAAGGAAAATTGGAGACGGTAAAGGCAGAAGAAATCAAAAACCAAAAAGTAATAAGGACAAAAGAAGAAATGAGAGAGAAAGATGAAAGAAAAGAAGGAGTTGACTTGGAAAAAAAGGAGCTAGAAAAAACATGGTCTTAGATGTTTTAGAAATGTCTAGGGAAAATAATGGAGAAGACGAAATAAGGCTAAAAGGCTGGGTACCAAAAAAATATCAAGCCCATTACCTGGAGGACTAAAAAAGACCCAAGCCCAACGGTGACCAAAAAAATAGGAAAAAAAATGCTAATGTGTCAGCCAGTGGGAAATATCCATATGTCAACAAGAGGCTGGGCCACGCGTCAGATGGAGTAGCCTGGAGCTAACCTCACGGTAGGGTTGTAAATGAACATGATGTTCTACGAACAGCTCGTGTTCGTGTTTGTTTAAGGCTCGTTTATGTTCGTTTGATAAGATAAACGAACGAACACGAACAAAATTTTAGTGTTCATTTAATAAACAAGCCGAACTCGAACAAAGGGTTTTCGGTTTGTTTATGTTCACGAACATGCTTGATTAATGTTCGCGAATCTGCTCGATTAATGTTCATTTAATAGCTCTTTTGTAACTCACTTATGTTCGTTAATTAAGATTATAATATATATATATATATGTAATTATATTTTTTTTATTTCTACTAATATATATATGAAACTCACTTTTTTTTCTTATTACAATTTGTTCGTGAACAGATTCAATTAGTGTTCATGAACACGTTCGTTCATTATTCACGAACAAGTCCATTTAAACGAGCCGAACATAAACGAACACGAACACTGCATTAATAAACAAACACGAACTCGAACACCCTATCAAAATTTTAAACGAACACAAGCCGAGTTCGAACAAGCAAAATTTTCACAAACTGACGAACACGACTGGTTCCTGTTCAAGCTCGGCTCGTTTACACCCCTATCACGGGACTTCTTTCAGTGGGAAAAGTTTTGATAATTTAGGTTCATGCCCAAATTTAAGCCCAAACATGAAAGATTATCTTTAGCAGGCTAAAATCTTTTCTTTCTATCAATAGTGTCCACGCATCTCAGCAGAGTCTGATCCCGGACCTCTTATTCTATTAAGTAATAGTTCAATCAGTCCCTATCCTGGGAAAGAAAAGAAATAGGTGAAAAGCTAAATGAGAGGAAAAAAGGGGGACGAGCAAATGCTCCATTCCCGAGCCCCGATCGATGAACACTCAAACAGAACTCGCCCATCCTTTTGGGCACAGGGGGGCAAGTTCATGCCCAAATCTAAGCCCAAACATAAAAGAAAAACTTTAGCAGGCTAAAAATCTTTTCATTTAATTATTTTTTCCTTCTTACTGTGCCAGTGTGACTTGATTCTTAGTTTCTTTACATATAAAATTCAGGTTTTGAAAAGATTGTCGTTTCAATTAATTTAAGAAGTAAGGCAGCCCTTGTGATTATTACTTCCTAAATCTTGTCACTACAAGTCAACATTCAACACTTATTTTAGCATGAAAATGACTTGGAAAACGCCATCAAAGATCTGTTAAATCTGGGCAGTCGTCTCCAATTCATAAACTTCCACTTAAAAAAGAGAAAGCAAACCATACATCATAGAGTACATACATATACTTTTCGAAGTCTTGGAAAAATCTGAAATTGTGTCTTAAATCATAATACACACATAGCAGAAGTTTCCCAAGCTAAACATTTTTATTAATACTTCCAACCAAGTCCAAGTGTCCAACCAAACCAACTAGATCTAAGTAATTAAATTATTATTATATATATTATTCCTTATAATAAAAATTAGATTATTAGAAGTGGAAAACATGATTCAAACCCCATTTCTTGTGTTAGAGTAGTTAGTTAGTTGTTAGTTATAGTCAGTTAGTCTGTTACTAATTTGTTACTAACCTATGGTCAAGCTATAGTTAATCTATGGTTAGTCTATGGTTAAGTAATAATTAGTTATAGGTTAATTGTATATAAGCTAAGCAACAATGTGTAATTCATTATCTTTTCAGTTGTTTTTACAATGATTCAATGTATAGTTTAACATGGTATCAGAGAAATTCTCTTAGATTTTTCCACATCTTTTTCTTCTTCTTCTTCCTTTGAAAAAACAGTTATCGTTTCTTCATTTTCTTTCATTTTCTTCTTACCCAAACATGGTTCTTAGTTCATTTTTCTTCAATCTTTTTGTTATCTTTTCACTGATTGATGGTTTCTACTTCTACTAAACCAAAGGAATTGCCCTCTAGCTCTTACTTCATTCATCCAAGTGAAAATCCTTCTGTTGTTCTTGTTTCTTCAGTTCTTACTGGTCCAAATTATTACCAGTGGGAAAGAGCAATGCAAATGGCTTTGTTATCTAAGAACAAGCTCGACTTTGTTGATGGAACCATTGTGCCTTCGGCCACCACCACAGATCCTCCGTTTCTCCCATGGAAACGTTGCAACAATTTAGTCATTTCATGGTTGGTTAATGCTGTGTCGACTTCAATTGCTCAATCCATCCTCTGGTTGGACTCTGCTCAAGCAATATAAAAAGATCTCAGGGCAAGGTTTGGACAAACAAATTCTTTTCGAATCTGTGATTTACAGACTGAAATTCATTGTTCTACTCAGGGTGTTTTATCTGTTCATGACTATTTTACTAAACTCAAGATATTATGGGATGAATTTCAACTTTTGCGACCTATTCCATCTTGTGATTGTCAACCAGTTTGTTCTTGTGGTCTTTCTAAGATAAGGCAATATTCTGATAATGATCAGGTTATGACATTTCTTAAAGGTTTGAATGAGTCTTACTCTAATGTCAAGTCTCAGATCTTACTCATAGATCCTTTGCCTTCTGTGAATAAGGCTTTTTCTATGGTCATTCAACAAGAAAGATCTATCTTGCCTACTCCCACTGTTAACATTCTTGCTGTTAAAGGAAATCATTCTTCATCTGCGCCAAAGAAGTTCTATAATCCAGGCAAGAAATCAGTTGTTTGTACTTTCTGTGGAAGAGATGGGCATACCATTGATAAGTGCTACAAGAAGCATGGTTTCCCTCAAAACTTCAATCCCAATTACAAAGGGAAACGTCTTGCTCATCATGCTAATGCAGTGGAGATTCTGGAAGATCCACTTTCTGTTCCTTCAACCAGTGTTGCTGCTCCTTCTGTTCCTGTAATGGTGCCTCAGTTGTCAGAATCTTCTCATGGACACTACCAATTTACAAAAGACCAATACGATCAAATTATGTCTATGATTCAGTCCAATTCTGCTTCAACTCATCAGGTCAATGCAGCACTCACAGTTCAGAAGTCCTCTGATCATTCCTCTTATGGTAACTCTTCCCTTATAAATCGTGTTCTTGATACTAAGATTTCTTTAAATGTTTTTACTAACAAGCATAATTCCATTTCTAATTGGATTATAGATACAGGTGCTACTGACCATATAACATGTTCTCTTCAAAATTTTAAGTCTTATAAACCTGTTACTAATATTTTTGTTGGTTTGCCTAACAATACTAGAGTTCAAGTTAAACATGTTGGCATTGTTCAATTTAATGCTTCTTTGATTCTTTATGATGTTCTTTATGTACCTGAATTCACCTTCAATTTAATCTCAGTAGGAAAATTGACTTTTGACCTCAATTGTTGTTTGATTACTGTATCTTCTCACTATGTTATACAGGATATCAATCATTGGATGATGATTGGAACTGCTAAGAGATGTGATGGCCTTTACAAACTGCAACTTGATTCTTCTGCTATGCAAAATGATTCTGCTATGACTGAACTTGTTTTCGCTATGTCTGTTTTGCCTATTGATTCTGTTAAAAGTGTTTCTATGAAACGTTCCAATGTTGTTTCTTATAATAATGATGCCAATTTTGTTTTATGGCATAATCGTTTAGGACATCTTTCTAATTCTAGATTGAAATTGATGATTCCTTCTACTGTTCCTGTTGATTTGTGTGAAATTTGTCATAAGTCCAAGCATAAACGCTTTCCTTTTCCTATTAGTTCTTCTATTACTCCTAACAAATTAGTAACAAACTAATTGACTATAACTAACAACTAACTAACTACTAACATCCTGAAAGGAAAATTTAACAATTAAAAATGTCCTGAAGTAAAGCCCCTAAACTTGCAAGTGTTCCAAGCAAAAAGCATCAATAATGCAGAACATAGCAATTATACTCAACAACAGCATCTCCACTGCCAGGATCAAACCGGTGAGTTCTTGCCTGAACATAGCCTCTGGCAAACCGGAAAAGCCCACTGCTGTCGATCACCGGCATCTCCCTCACCGTCGAGAACATCGTGTTTCTTCCTAGTATCGTTATAGTGCTCCCGTTGTATTTCCCTTCCATGAAAGCAAAATTCATGGCCATTAACAACCCAACTTCTTGCTGGGATGCCACGCGTCAGATGGAGTAGCCTGGAGTTAACCTCACGGTAGGGTTGTAAATGAATAGGATGTTCTACGAACAGCTCGTGTTCGTTTAAGGCTCGTTTATGTTCGTTTGATAAGATAAACGAACGATCACGAACAAAATTTTAGTGTTCATTTAATAAACAAGCCGAGCTAGAATAAGGGGTTTTTGGTTTGTTTATGTTCACAAACATGCTCGATTAATGTTCGCGAATATGCTCGATTAATGTTCATTTAATAACTCGTTTATAGCTCACTTATGTTCGTTAATTAAGATTATAATATATATATGTATATATATGTAATTATATTTTTTTTATTTCTACTAATATATATATGAAACTCACTTTTTGTTTTCTTATTACAATTTGTTCGTGAACAGAATCAATTAGTGTTCATGAACATGTTCGTTCATTGTTCACGAACAATTCCATTTAAATGAGACGAACATAAACGAACACGAACACTGCATTAATAAACAAATACGAACTCGAACACCCTATCAAAATTTTATACGAACATGAGTCGAGTTTGAACAAGCAAAATTTTCGCGAACACGACTGGTTCGTGTTCAAGCTCGGCTCATTTACACCTCTATCACGGGACTCCTTTTAATAGGAAAAGTTTTGATAGTTTAGTTCATGCCCAAATTTAAGCCCAAACATGAAAGAATATCTTTAGCAGGCTAAAATCTTTTCTTTCTATCAATAGTTCATGCCCAAATCTAAGCCCAAACATAGAATTAAAACTTTAGCAGGCTAAAAATCTTTTGATTTATTTTTCCCCCTTTCTTACTGGGCCAGTGTGCCTTGATTCTTAGTTTCTTTACATATAATAAAATTCAGGCTTTGAAAAGATTGCCGTTTCAATTAATTAAAGAAGTAAGGCAGCCCTTGTTATTATTACTTCCTGATTTTTGTCACTACAAGTCAAGATTCAACACTTACTTTAGCAGGAAAATGACTTGGAAAACGCCATCAAAGATCTGTTTAAATCTGGGCAGTTGTCACCAATTCATAAACTTCCACTTAAAAAAAGAGAGAGCGAACAGAAAATGGACCATACATTATATGTGTCTTAATCATAATACACACATAGCAAGAAGTTTCCCACGCTAAACATTTTTATTATTACTTCCAAATTCTATTCTAGTCCAACCATACCATCTAAGTAATGATTAAATTATTATTATTCTTATAATAATTAGATTATTAGAAGTGGAAAACATGATTCAAACCCCGAAAATTTAACAATTAAAAATGGCCTAAACTTGCAAGTGTTCCAAGGAAAAAAGCATCAATAATGCAGAACATAGCAATTATACTCAACAACAGCATCTCCACTGCCAGGATCAAACCGGTGAGTTCTTGCCTGAACATAGCCTCTAGCAAACCGGAAAAGCCCACTGCCTCCGATCACCGGCATCTCCCTCACCGTCGAGAACACCGTGTTTCTTCCAAGTATCGTTATAGTGCTCCCGTTGTATTTCCCTTCCATGAAAGCAAAATTCATGGCCATTAACAACCCAACTTCTTGCTGGGATGCCGCGGCGTAAAACCCTTGAGCCCTACCCACCATTTTGGAGCTCATCTCGGGTCCCATGGTTAAAGGGTCGTCGATCATACTTATCAACCCAAAAGCCGTCGTCGAATTGCTTGTCGGCGGGACTACGCGGACCGCCGTTGGCTTGGAACCTGCCACAATGTCGTGCCAGTAAAACTTGAAATGGCTAAGCTTTTCCTTCTTTAAACCCAGATGCTTTTTCTTGTCCAGGGATTTCACAAAGCTCTCATCATTTTCTGCTGAAACCAAAATGAAGAAAAAGCATAAAAAGATTATGAATTGGGAAGATAAGGTTGGAAAAAGCCTAGCCATGGGATGAATTTTTGCTCTGCTAAGCTGTTTCTAGCTATTCAGTATAAATGGGGCTTCTTATTGTTGCTGTTATTCTGCTGAATTATATAGTGAGTTAAGCAATAAGCAGGTTATTCTAGAATCAATTTTTCAACTTTTTATACATTATTTTTAGTTTTTTAGTCTTACTTTTCAAGGTACCAACCCCAAGAGTCCTAATGGAGTAGGAATATAAGTCAATAATGAGTACTCAATTCATTTTATAAAAAAATACTCACTTTTGTGAAGTATATATATTGGCATTTTCCATTTATTAGTCATTGACTGCACAAGTATTTTTGGAAATGGATTGCTAGCTAAGCTTGGCAAACATTTTCCAAGGTCTACTTTTCTTCCTCCAAATTCCAATTTTCTTCCTCAATTGGATTGTGATATAATTAAATTTAGTTTAATCTCCATTAATTTGATTAATTAGTTTAGGGCTTCAAACCTAAACATAAAATACCCAAATCAAATTTGAGAGCAGTTGTAAATAGGGATGTAATCTAGTCAAATCGGGTTGAGTAGTGAGCTACTTGAACTCGACACAAAAATCCTAACTCGATACTCGACTTGAGTTTGATCGAGTTTTGATTATCGAGTTCGAGCTTGGCTCGTATCGAGTCTCGAGCTATTCGAGCTCAGCTTGATAAATTCAATACTTAATTAAATTAAATTTAAAAAAAAATATTTTTAGCTGAAATTTGAACTCAAGAGTTTGAGCTCGAATTCGATATCGAACTTGACATATATATATATAGATAATATTTTAATTTAATATATAATATGATGTATATATATATATATATATATATATATATATGTACCGAGTAGTTCGATGGATATCGAATTAAGCATCTCAGAGCTCGAGTTTGACTCGACAGTGACCGAATCAAATTCGTATTTTATTCAAGTCGAGTTCAAATAGCTTAAAAATATTAATGTATCGTCCTACTTGCAAATCTGCAATAACAATATCTTTAATTATGTCCCATTTTGTGAGTAAGTAGTAGGAAAATAGCGAGGGATAATATGGTTTGGTTGGTGAACCTAACTATTCAGTGTGGGTCATGATGGGGTGTCCTGAATTGAATGATGAAGACTAAAAGCAAAAGCTCTCTCGTCCCATGCATAGAAAGTCTCTTTTACAGATGCTAAATTGTCAAATAAGGCGTATAGAAAAAGCAAAGCAAAATGCAAACTTTTCTACTCCGAAGGAAAATTATTCTCTTGGGTATTTGGTTTGTTTATGGGGAAATCACCGACTTAATTAAGTATAATTTTCAAGGTTTTAAATCCAATTAAGAAAATCCCACACAAGAAATGTAGTCAAGCTTTCTCATTTATCAAGTCAATTATTACATTATTACACAAGAGATACGGTATCATATATATGGAGCACATTGAAGCAACTTAGTCAACCGGCTTTAATTTCCAAACATTGAAAGCCCATATGTTCACTACAAGTAATGACAATTAGAAATTTTTATTAATGGAGGTGTTAAAGTATTCAAATTAGAATCAATTGGTAATAAGTGGAGATAATTAAAGATTTATAGGTAAACTTAGACTTAATCGATGTGAAAATATTTACACCAATGAATCATCCTTGTTTTAGGTGATCCTCCATCTATAAACCTTGTAAAACAAAATTGAAGTGAGTAGTGTACATTACACTTCTTCCCCATAATCATGATTAGCCGTTCTAGCAAGTTTCACATGACGGTTTAAGGTTTGCGAAATTATGAGTGTCGGTCGTCCGAACGCGAAGCAAAATTTTGGCGACCTAAAAGGAGACAACCTAAGATTGGAAGCAAAATATACGGCAGACTGTTCAATTAGGCAAACATTATTCTTCAAAAAGGAAAAAATGAACACTTATATAGCCTAGGCTATAATATGGGAGATTAAGGAACTTATGATGGGAGGTATGATGGAGATCGGATTTTTCTGTATAAATTATTGATGTGATGATATCTGAACTGTTTGATTGTATTATGTATGACCGGTTTGAGTCAGATCGGCTCATGAGAGAGATAAAAGTCTCTAATAGCAAAAGTTTTCTTTATTCACAAGATTCAAACCCAAAACTTTATCTAAAAAGAGCAAGTATAGAATCATTTAAAAAATCATTTGAACTAAACCTAAACCAATTGTTGGTGATGAAGAATTTTAAACTTAACTCTCCTGATCCTGATAAAAGTATTAAACAAAGGGGTCTTCAGTTCCCTGCATTATCCGGGTCTATTCCTTATTGGGCTTGAATTGATTAGTATTTTGCACAAGATAAGCCCAAAATTAGTATTGAATAAATTGTTTTTAGTTTTCACTTAAATACTTAATTATACTTCTTCAAAGAAAATTAGACGAAACTCATGAACCTGTCAAGACTCAAGAGTCACCCCATTTTGTAATTTTCTAAACTGACAAAATCTCATTTGTCTCTAAATTAGTTTCATGATCATATATTGATTAGAAATGAAGAATCGATAATTGCATAAAATTATGCCAAATACTATTATATATAGACTGCATCATTTTAAAAGTTTTATTCAAGTTCACTTAATTATTATTACATAGTAACGAGAAAGTAACCCCACCCCACCTAAAAAATATACTCGTTACTTAAAGTGGCCAACACGATGATGAAAGCAAGCATTCGCCAAAGTTTCAATAACTTAATAAAGTGAAGCAAAAGGGGTCAATTTTTCAATAATGCAACACATAGCAAGTATATTGAATTATGGCATCACCCGTCTTCTGGTTGTACGTGTGAGTTCTCGCCTGAACATACCCTCTGGCAAACCGGAAAAGCCCGCTGCCGCCGATCACCGGCATCTCTCTCACCTTCGAAAAGACGGTGTTCCTCCCCAGTATTGTGATGGTGCTACCATTGTATTTCCCTTGAGTAAATGCAAAGTTCATAGACATCAATAGGCCAACTTCTTCTTGAGACGAAAGTGCATAGAACCCTTGTGCCTTTCCAACCATTTTGGAGCTTAATTTCGGACCCTCCGTTAATGGATCATCGATCATGCTAATTATGCCGAATCCGGTCGCCGCTAGGTTGGTGGGTTGCACCACTCGGACTGATGTGGCGTTGCGACCACTAACAATGTCGTGCCAATAGACTTGGAAATGACTAAGCTTTTCTTTCTTCGCGCTGAGCCCGAGTAGCTTTGGATCAAGGGTTCTGACGAATCCGTGATCTTCTTCTTCTCCAGAACATTGGATGAGGCCAGATGAAGAGAGAGTTGATAAAAGTAGGATGATTTCAGAAGCTAAAATGAGAAAAACTTTAGCCATCTTTCCAATTTGTTTTCCTTGCTTTTACTATAGGTGGGGGGAGTTTACAAGAGATATATAAATGTGGCAATTTATAGAGAGATGAGCAATGATGAATTAAGATTCAACACTGAAATTGGTTGTGAACCAAGATTAAAGTGACTTGTGACTTTTCGAAGAAATCCTTGTTACTTAAAAAAACAACAAAGGAAAAGACAACTGAGTTCGGAAATTAAAACTGTTCCAAATTAACTAAACTTAATGATTGGTTATAAAAAATGTTTAAATATGTGTTCTTCATGTGATTAAATTAACCATAGTGGGCTTTTCGAGCCTACATATAAAATTGAAGCTGATGAAGGCAGAAGGCCCATATATTTACTACAAGGATTAAGATGGAGGTTTGGTGCACCAACCTAGGAATAGGGGATCTCCAATCATGAAGAAGGATCAATGCTTGCTATTGGACCTTGAAGGCATCTAGATTATTCAAAAATGGCCAACTAAACTCAGACGCTTAAATAAACCGCTATAATGTAATTGACTAATTGTAAGTAATCTTTAATCTTTAAAAGTTTTTAATTTAACCTCCCACAAGGTTTCCGCCTTGATTAACCTTGCAAAATTTTCTAATCTTAATTTAAAGGTTTTAGCTTGACGAGGTTTCTACCTTGACACACCTTCTTCAAGTAATTTTACCGGTAGGGGTATTGTAAACAAATCGAAAGCTTGGTGAATAGGTCGTCTTCATATTTGTTAAGGGCCCGTTTGTTCGTGTGTTCATTTGGTAAGGTAAACAAAAGAGTTAGGTTGCGTTTGGTTCGTGGGAAGTGTTGCACTAAAAATCTCTTTGAAAGAGTTCTCGCGAAAAACTACTAATTGGTAGTGCGGAGCGTGTCAGTCATTTTGCCGAAAATGACAAAGGGGTGTAGATGGTAGATCTGGTGCGCGATGTAGTGGATGGTAGATCAGAGCGAGTGAATTGCGGGATTTGGATCAAAGTCACACCGAAACATTTAAATCATTGATTCCAGGTTTAATTCTTAAAATAAAGGTTTTTCGAAAAACAGAAAGAGAAAATAACAAAATATTGTTATTTGATTTGATTGAAACGGATTACAAAGAGAAAATCTTATGAAGACAAGATTGAAATAAGGAAAATATCAAGAACAATGAAGAACTTGATGAACAAAGAAGAGTTTTGCAGAGTTTCTGTAGGGAAAAGGCGCGGAGCCTGAAAGAAAATAAGTGCGGAGCTTAGATTTTTGCACGGAGCATTTTTGTGGCTAAAAAAGTGTGTTGAAACAAGGGAGGGGTGTGCTCCTTATATAGGGGGCGGCCTAGGCTAGGCTACCAAGGCCGACGGTCCCAATTTTGCTTGCTGACTAAGTATTTGCTGCAATCTGACCTGACTTGCTTTGATTGACTTCCCTTTCTGACGATTCAGAGAATCTTTGAGAGACTCCAATATGACTTTCAATATTGACTTTCACAAATGACTACCTCCAAGGCCAGATACTCCCAATATGACCTTGGCACAATCTTCCTCTTCTCTGACGCAATCCATTCTGATTCGGGTCCTGATTGTGCTGCACTATAACCTGATTTGCTGTCAAAATAGCCAAAACGATCCTCATTTTGACCATAACCTCCTAGGCCACAAACTTGATCATAACTTGATCATTCTTGGCCCTCAATTTGATCAAAATAGAGATCGGATTCAAAATTGACTAAACCGGGGTGGAAAGCCTCATGTCCTTAATTGAAAGAAATGCAAAAGTTGCAACCGGTGTCGGATTGAGTCCAAACTTCACCAGTAGGGTTCGGCTATCATACTAAGACCATAGAAAAAATCTTGGCCGAAATTGAGCTCTTTGTCATGGTGAAATTGGTTTCACACCCCCAAATTGTCCTTAATTGAAAAACGTGCATAAGTTTTTTGTCTTAAGTCAGAATGAGATAAAATTTTGCCAGAATGATCTATGAGAATGATAGAACTCTTGTTGAAATCGCACCTCTCTAGCCCATTCAATTTTATCAATTTCGCCTTTTGTCCTTAATTGAACAAAATGCAAAGTTGTATCTAATTCAATTGAGATCAAATTTGGGCATGGGCGCTTGGGCTAGGCCATATTGCGCCACATATCATGCCACACATCCAATTTTGACATGACATTATGTATTTCATAAAATTAGGATGGTCGTCATATAAGAATCAAGTCTCCGTCAGAATTGAAAATCATACAAGATGACTTTAATTCTTTTCTGACCATCATTTATTGAAATAATAATAATTATAAAATAGTTATTATTTTCCAATAATTATTGCTGATTTCGGCCCAAATTATAGGAAATTAGGAAAATAAAATTACTTTCTTAATTGAATTATGATTATGGTGGCACCAAATCTGACCTAGCTTTTAAATCAAATATGAGCCACACATCTTGTTCTAACATTATTGAGGACATATTTACCCTCAAGTGTAAATTGAGGTATCAACAGGAAGTAGTGGGAAAGTGTGATAAGTTAGATAGGGAAAATAATTTTCCCATGTTTGGTTAAAGGAATCTAATTTTAGGTGGGAATGACATTCCCATCTAGAAGGGTGAGAAAGTTCACTTTTTCAGGAAAGTATTACTCTTTTTCCCTTATCTTTCTCTTATATTCTCAAAATTTAATAACTTTCCCACGTTAACCAAAAATGATAATCCATATTCCCACAAAAATAAAAAATTATACTTTCCCACTAAAATAGCATTCCTAGGAAAATAATGTGAATGACATTAACATGTGATATCTAAAATATCACGAACCAAACATAACCTTAAAGTTTTAATGTAGTTTAATAATGGAGCTGAATTAATCTGGACAAGAGATGTAATTCGTTTATGAATATAAGATAATTTAAATGAGTTGAACTTAAATGAACACGTACCCTACATTATATAAACATGTTGAACTCGATTAACAAACACGACTTAAGTTTAAACAAGCAAAATGTTTATGAACTTACCTGTTTGATGTATGAGTTCTACCGTCCTAGTTATAGGACTTCTCCATCTTAGAATTTTAACTTTTTCAATAAAACTTTTTTTACCATAGCATCCAAAACCTTTCATCTTGAAAGACTTTTATTAACTTTCGGTGTTAAGAGTTTTTGTTTCGATCTTAGTCGAAAAAACTTAACTTTTTTTTGGTACATATAGAAACTTAACAACTTTACTAATTGCTTTTAACTCGATATAACTTCAAATTATATTAATCGACCAAATAGTTGAAAGTATACCTAGGACTAGGATTTAAGCATTTGATACAAGTCGGGCCGAGCCCATAGTTCCTATTTTGACGTCGAAGCCATCGAAAATAATTTAAAATATTTGAGTTTAGCTTCTTTTCTCCCTTTCTTGTCAAAAAGCTTCTTTTCTCCCTTTTTGATCCCTACCATAGAAAATTATTACTAGACTTGATCAGTTGGCCTTGGGCCGATTATCCTCAATGAGTCGCAGCATTTCTTTATATTGTTGATTTTTTTCCATCAAGAGTAACGGTGCATCAAATTTAAATCTACACCTAATATAAAAATCGAAAATTTGAAATATACATCTTAAGAGTTTTTTTATCTCTACAAAATATTTTGAATTCAAGTCTATAAATAAACTATTTATTTATTTATATTATAATAATAAAGCAACAAAGAGGGGGGCTTTGGTGATAACGTGGGCTAAAGAACAAGCAAAAAATAAAGAAGGTTGACAGCAACAAGATTGCATGAGCTGCAACAAACTGATCAAAAAACGTGTTTCATGGCTTTTTTTTTATTGTATGCTATCTTTTCCATACCCAATACCCAACCAAAACATTCTTCTCACGCAAAAAACCACTCCCAATTGCCAATGTTTTTCTTTTTTTAAAAAAAAAAAAATTATGAACCTTTCTCCCTTCTAATATTTCTAGTTAAATTAAATAATGAATTCATGATGAGTTTTCCTAATTTGTCTTCCTACTTCTGCTGTTGCCTTTGGGTGCAAAATTATCCCTAAGGAAACGTATCTTCAATGTTTATTAATTTTTGTTTTGTTCTCATTAATAAACACAAGACATAGGGCACTCACTACGTGAGTAGTTTTTTGCACTTTTTTTTAATGAGTAGTTTTTTTAAATGATATAAATAAAATTTTAAATCCTTACATTTATCCTCTAATGGGTAGTTTTATTTGAAATGGGTAGTTTTTGTTTTGTTTTGAATTATTAAAACTTAAATTTGAGTCCGAATCAACTCGTGACACAAACTCGGGACTTGACTTTATAATTAATATAGAGATATGCAAATATATGTTGAGGGTGGCTATTGCCCAATGGCCATGCTCACCTAGGCAAGGTACGTAGGGGTAGGAACCCTAGCCTTGTGAAGTTTCCCGGCCCCTGTCTATGACTTGTAAGATATCATTTCCCATATTGTGCCAAAAGAAATGCAAATATATGTTGCTTTCTAGTTTCTAGATATCGTAGTGTAAATCTTCTATAGCAAGCAAAAGCTTGTCTATGAGTCTTGTGTGCCTAAATTTTTTGTAATCCTAACTTGAATTTTCATCCAACTCGAAATATTTGACAGCTTGACTCTAAGAGTATGTTTGGTAGGGAGGAAAGAAATATGAAGGAAAGGAAATAGCAAGAGAAAAGAGATAGGGAGGAAGGGAAAGGAAATCACATTTCCTCCAATCATGTTTGGTAGTAAGGAAGGAAATCAAAAGGAAATAACCAAAGTAATTATTTCCATTGTTTGGTATTGGGCAGAAATAGGAAAGAAAAGAAATTAATTTTAATTGAAATGACTATGTTCTCCTAATTCATAGTATTTTGGCTTGAGAAAGTCAGATGCAACAGGTGATGAATTTTGAGAGATGAGGAAAAAAAATCGTTGAGTTAAAGTTTTTATGGTAAAATTTGTAATTTAGCATCATTACAGAGGACATGATAGTCTTTTTATGCACTAAACAAATTGGTCGTCTTCTTCCTTCGCATTTCTGTCCGACTTTGGGCGGAACTAATTCGACAGAAATATGGCTTTCTATTTCCCTCTCACTTCTTTGCTATTTCCTTCCTCAAGTGTATTTATGCTCTACCAAACAAAGAAATACTTTTCCTTCCTTCCCCTTTCTTTCCTCCCCTCTTCTTTCCTTCCCATTTCCTTCGTACTAAACACACTTAAAGTAAATGTTTTTGAAATCTATGGTGATATAGAGAGGAAAAGTACGTTCAATAAAACATTGACGCACATAACCTTGGCTTGTTATTAGTAGCAATATATATAGGGTTCTACTATAATATATGCATGTTGTAATAATCTCAATGACGAAACAAGATTTTCTTTTTTTTTTTCTTGAACAAAAAAAAAAGATTTTCTTTTTCTTTCTAATTTTATGTACGTAAGTCAAATTGATTGAAACACATAATCCTCTAAGTCTCTAACTACTATCCTTCTTATATCAATTTCCTATTTGATTTCGCTTCCACCAGGAAATGAGAATATGTTTTTTTCTGCTGACCTCCAAAGTCTCTAACCCTTGGTATTCAAATTCAGGTTTTCTTTTTTTTAAAAAAAAAGGCAAAGAACAAGAGGTATAATTAATAAAAACTGTTCACAAGATACAACCAAAGTCAATATCCATTACAGCAAGACAACAAACAAACACATACCACTAGCTAAACACATAACCACACATATGCATATAAGCAACCATCAACGCAGGAGACTATCTGTTAACAATTAACAGATTTTCCATTCTTGAGATACCTTCCTTCGACAACAGATCAACATCCGAGTTACACAATCTTCACAAATTTGGCTTATTGGCTTTGGCTTTAACCAAATTAATTAAATGTATTTGTACTCATAGTAAAAGCTAAATAATTATTTGAAATAGTTTGGAATTTCCTTCCTTAAAGAATTATTAAAGAATTCTAATATTTTTTTTAGCACGAAGAATTCTAATACTTGATTCAAGTTTGACTTCAAGGTTGTTATATTTACGGTTAATGTTTGAAAGTTTTGATTTGAGAAATTAAATTATGTCCTCAACATATCATAGAACAAGTTAATTTTATGTAATGCTCATTTAGCTTTCATTTATCTAAAAAAATATATCATAGAGATCTTATTTATTTTTTATTTTGGCCATCAACATATCATATATAGAGATCATGAACCAATTATCGTAACATTTGAATTTAAGACACCCCAAGGATTAAAACTTAAGATTTCTTGTGGGAGGTTTCGGGTTCAAATTTCCTGGGATGAATAGGGTGGGATTAAGGGAAAGGATCGAGAGAGTTACCTACTACTCCTTCCGTCCCATATTATCTGTCTCTTTTGGGTCAAAGTTTCCTAACTTTGACCTTTAATTATAAAAAAAAAATTATATAAAAAAATTTTAAAAAATTATGTTTTGATTAAGTTAAGTCTTAAACTTTTCAAAACATATTTTTTGAAAATTTGATTGTATATATATTTTTTGTAATTAAAGGTCAAATGTATGATTGGTTTGACCCAAAAGGGACAGATAATATGAAACGGAGGGAGTATTGTGTAACTCGTTTAAATATCACGTTCATGAGTAGGGAAAAAGAATATGAGAAAATTGTTGAAATTTTAATTAAGATATGCTAATATTTTCCTTCGATGTGAACTAAATTTAAAATGTATTTAACTTTCAACAATTTATAAGCCATATATGAAGAAGGAATGTTAATTAGTTGGGTGTCGCAACGTGCGGAATCTAGGTCCCGAACCCTACCGTTTAACGAATTAAATATGGGGAAACTACTTGTTTCTATCTATGGAGTCGCCACTAATCTTTTTTAACCTAGGTGTGATTAGCCACCTATCAGATTATTAAGCCTAATGTTAACCTAAGCTTGGCAAAGGTAACACTAAGCCTAATAAACGGTCTTTTAACCAGAGTCTAAAGTTCGGGAGTCGGGTACGCATGGGGAAGGATTAGCACCCCCACGACGCCCGTCCAAAGACGGCACTGACTAGTCTAGACTTAACTGTGGGTTTCTAATATCGGTTGTCTCTATTCTTGAATTTTCATGCCCTATTAAAAGATTTTATTGACTTTTGATTGAATTAACACATTATCTTACTCTTTTATTTCTTGATTACTGATTACCATTTGTACTCTTTTACTTACATTATTGATCACCTTTTTCTTACTCTTTTTTACTGATTACCATTGTTTTCTCTCTTTTTTTTTACTGATTTCATTTTCTACTCTTTTTAACTAAGTTATTGATTACCCTTACTCTTTTTTACTGATTACCAATTTTTACTCTTTTTACTTATTACCATTTTCTTACCTATTTTTTTTTACTGGTTTCCATTTTTGCCTTTTTTACTTTAATTATGGATACCATTTTTACTCTTTCTTTTTCACTTTTTACCACTTTTACTCTTTGAACTTTAATTACTCACTGCCATTTACTCTTTACTGATTACTATTATAATTTTACTGTTCACTGTTTACTCTTTTACTGATTACTATGACTCTTCCTTGATTACTCTTTACTCTTTATTGACCATTACTACTCCTTTACTCTTTACTCTTTTACTGATTACTCTTTACTCTTTACTCTTTACTAATTACTATTACTCTTTTACTGATTATTCTTTACTCTTTCACTGATTACTATTACTCTTTCACTGATTACTCTTACCATTTGTTCATTACTCTTTACTCTTTACTGATTACTATTACTCTTTTACTGATTATTCTTTTACTATTTTACTGATTACTATTACCCTTTTACTGATTACTATTACTCTTTTACTGATTATTCTTACCATTTCTTCATTACTCTTTACTGATTACTATTACTCTTTTACTGATTATTCTTTACTTTTTTACTGATTGACCCCATTTCCTTTCTTTTTTCTTTTTAGGTTTTTCTTTTATGACTCTTAATTTATTGATGCACTAGACTCCTAAATGCATGGATGTACATGATGTATGAAATTCCAATTAAATGCAATTTATCAAATATTTATACGAGGAATTCCTTCCAGGCACCCGCCACTCGTACTGGCTAAGACGCCCATCCGGATATTCCAAGCCTAGAAAGGATTAATTAAACCCGACAAAAATTGTCCAAGTCCTAATTAATCGTTCCATCATCGGATCAGTTCAGAATAATCTCAAGTGATGATAAATGCAAATAATGCATGAAACTTCAATTTTATTGGGTCTTACCAGATGATTATACGAGAAACCTTTCCAGACCCAAACCCACACACTGGGAAGTGCCCTTCCGAAAATTTCAAGCCCGAAGGAATCAATTTAATTAATCTTGCATGAACCGTGAAATATCATGGTAATGTATATATCACGAGAAATTAAATATGCATAAGAATGAATGATTAAATCTATTTTCCTAAAAATCTAAATTAATTTTATCCATTTATTTTGAAAATAAAATCTAACTTCTAACTTAATAATAATGAAATTAGGCTTAAATTAAGTTAATTTAAACTAGACTAAACCCATAAAGCCAACATGCATGAATTTAAAAGTCCAAATACAATAAAGAAACCAATTTAAATAAGACTAAGGCCCAAAATCAAGAAATTGATACCAAACGGGCTGAGGAAAGAACTGGGTTGAACTAGTTTCGGGTTGCTATACATACTTAAGCAAACCCTAAAATCTTCCAACTCTTCTTCTTCTTCATTTGCGCGTCGTCACCACTCTTTGGAGGCCTGAAATCGCCTCCACCACTGACCACCGCCTGCCACCGTGTCGTGGCTACCAGACGCCGCCATTGAAGCCCCCAAGCTTCCCCTTTTGATCACCGAACCCCCCCAAGCTCGTATCCAACCTCCGATTCACCAAACAAAACCTCAAGACCCCTCTAAATCTTCTAACCCGAATCTAGAATCAGCGCTCCGATCTCTCTAACTCACCGTCGGATCCCTCTAATCTCCAGGTATGTTAATCTCATATTCCTTTACTCCAAGAGCCCTCTCTGAATCGACCTAGAAACTCCAAATCCCGGCGACGCCCTTTTTACCACTCCAACTAAATGATCGAAAAGCTCTCCCTTTTTCCTATTGTATTTTTCTGTTTTTTTTTTTTGGTATTATGATTTTTGTGCTAACCAACCAAAACTCTATGATAGGCAGCCTAAACTATGAAGGGGATGAAACGATAATGAGATGTCAAGGCTTCGTTGAAGGTAAGACTCTTTTCTGTTTTTGGTTTTCTCTTGTTGTTGCTGCTAAAAGTAGGTAAAACAGACTCTTCTTCTTGTATTCTTGTTACAGGAAATATTAATGGAGAAGAAATTACTCGTTTTTTCTTTTGGGTTTTCGGTTGTTAATTTTAAGTAAGAAAGAAAAAAAAACTTTAGGTTGCTTGGAAAGGAAATGGTCTAGGGTTTAAGCTTATCTGTGTCTCTTGGATTTTTTGGTATTGCTGTGTAAGTGTCAAAGAAATCGAAGCTATTTGGGTTCTTTGAATCTGGGTAATCTGTGTTGCTCAAAAAAGTGAAAGAGGGGACTGCTAGTTTTTTTTTTCTTTGAAAACTATCTCCTTCCTTATTCTTGGCCAAGGTGTGAGATTTATATTGAGAGCAGCTTTCAATATTGTTTGTTGATTCCTTTCTCTATCTCACGATTCTCCTTTTTTATGATTTTTCTATTTTTATTTCTCAGTACTAATTCCCCTTTTTGTCTTCATTTGCAGGTGATGAAGGTGTGAGTGAAGGTCCCCTGTTTTTGTCTGTACTCACAAGTGGAAGCTGTTGCGAAAGGGCCCTAATTGCCACGGTAAGCAATTGCACCTTCTCTTTGTCTCAATTTTTATCTTATTCTAACTTCAATTTTCTTGCTCTCCACTCTCTCACGTGTGCTCTTGCAGGTGCCATGTTGGACCAAGGAGGACTCTGATTTGGCTTTTGAAGCCAATAGGATGAAGGCAGCTGTATAGGTGAGCTGTTCTATTCTCTTTTTTTTTTATCTTATTACTGCCTTAAAACTAAATTGTTTCTGTCTGTTGCAACTGCTTCTTATTGGAATGAACTCATGCTTGGCTTGATTGATTGATCTGCTTAAGAACATTCTCACACTGCAAACACTGCACTTTAACCTTAGATGCTTTGGATTTGAAACTGAGAATAACTTGTTGTTTCTGCCCCATGGTTTTCTTTGCTGAATAATGGCTCACTGGTCATGTACTTGCTGCTATGATTGCATTGTTTTCTTGTTGCTGCTTGAATGATTGCCTAAATGCTTCCCATTTTGCTCATTTGAGTCTCTTTGGAACCTCATGGTCGCATCAATATGCCCCATGTACTTCCTGAATTTTGCTATTGAATGTGTGCTTCTAGCCTGAATGGTGATGTTTTGACCTGCTTGTGACCTTCCCTGACAATGGTTATGCTTGATGGAACAGATGCTTGATATGTAGGAATGAGATATTAAATTAGACATGATGAAATAAGAAAAAAAAATTGGGAATGGATAATACTAATGTGTACCAAACTAAAATCCTATATGGAATGCTTATGGAATGCGACTTGTCCTACTGTATACTTTAAAATATTTAACCTTAAAAGTGCAATGCTATGAGATTCGATGTTCATGACTAGTGTAATTGAAATGCAAGTATGTATGCTGTCAAATTGGATGCGTATGTGATTGTTGTTGTTTGCTTTGACATGAGTTGCAAAATTCCATGAAAAAAAATGCTGTTTATGTCCAAGTTCTATAACCCTAATGATAATATGTATGAAATGCTATGGAGATGTGATGGTCCTTGTGTGAAGTGAAATGTGATGAGATGCTAAGAATGATGTAATGAATGCTGCCATGTATGCTTATATGTTGGCTGTAGTCTTATTGATGATTGAATTTGAATGCGAATTTGAATCTGAAAATGTGAGATTACTCTGTTTTTGCCTCCAACCTTGTATTTGCCTGTGTAAATCTTACTGCAAAAAAATGCATTGAGTTAGCTAAAAGAATGTATAATGCAGAAATTGAGTAGGCTAAAAGCTTTTGTTTCGACGTTGAATGAGGATTAGCTTTCAACTGCTTTAGCTTGATCCTATTCTCTACTTCTGAGTTTGACCTGCACATTATTTCTTGAGTTTCTCGACTGGACTTATTTATTGCTTCTGAAAATGATATGCTTTGTATGAGACAAAATGCAATTATGTGTGAAGTGATAAAAAAATGCAGATGGATGAAACTAAATGCAACATGACCAAACTTAATGCTTGAATGTTAAAGTATGGTTGCGTATGAAGCTGGCTGTATGTTGGTGTGCTGCACTTTTCTTGATGAAATTGATTCCAATGGTCATGGTTGGATGCTGGCTATCTGCATTGTGGATATTGGTTTTGCTTGCTAGATCACTTTTGTGTCTTTGAACTAATTCCTTATTGCCTTGAATTTTCTCAAAATGTCACTCTGCTTCACTTGAATTTCTGTTTCCCATTTCTGTGTGTTGTTGTTCATATTCTGTCCTAACTTATTCCCATGTAGGCTTAGCAAAATTTATGTTGTAATGACTTTTTGTATCATGTTGGCAGATTGGACAAAAGGAAAGGTTCGCCATCCACATCTGCTATGCCTTTTAAAGCTGCAAGGATATACAAGACAACAATGGAAATGCAATTATGGGAAGAGGGATTGGAGAAATCAAACTCTTTTTGTGTTTCTTTTTTTCTTTCTGTAAATGTAAAAGGGAATGCAATAATGAAAATCTTTTTCTATATTTGTGAAATATGTAACCTGAAACATGCAGAATGAAATCTCTTTTTTGTGATTTTCCAATTTTCATCTTTTTGTAATTTCTGTAGTTACGAAATGAAATGCAAAATGCTTCTCAAATAACAAAGACCAAAGGGAAGCACCTAGACACATGAGAACCCAATCGGTTAAAGCCCAAACAGTTAATAAAAAGGAAATTGGCCCCATCAAGAATAATCCAATTTAAAGAAAAGCCCAAAAGAAAATCAACTTGGGTTGTTGAAAAGCCCAAAAGAAAATCAACTTGGGTTGTTGAAGAAACAAAAATAAAAGTGTTATACATTCTATGCAAATTATGCAAATTCTATTTCTACTTATGCTATGAAAGTGCCTTAATTAAATTAATGTATGCCAATATGATATGCTAAATTAAAATGAAAAATCTTTTTGAATTTTTTATTAAAATCTTGAATGCCAATGATAACTAAATATACTAAAGTTAAAAAGACTTATTAAATCAATTACTCTAATGTAAGCTAAATATGGACTACTAATTTACACAAATATAGAATATAGAAACAAGTAACTTAATTTAAAGGATATATGACCAAAATCGAGTGTCTACACCATGTTCAGGTCCTATGGCCACTTCCGCCAATTTACAATGTTGACGTTTGATTGAGCTAAAAAAGACCATATTTTTATGATCATTTTCCTATACTTTTTTGAAAAATCATAACTTTCTGCTCAGATGTCCGTTTTAGGCCCATGAGAAGGCGTTGGAAAGCTAACTTCGAGATCTACAACTTTCCTTTGAAGTCCAAGACCCAGTTCTGTCATCTTCAAGCCCAAAATCGCTGTCGAAGTCCCTGCACAAATCCAGAATTTTTCAGGATCCTATTTTGACTAGGATTTTGGTTCTAGGAAGACTTTTAAGCCAACTTGGAGACCAAGTCAGCCTCTAAACTGTCCTAGACTCCTATCCTACTTAGAATTGGAATTTCTAGGGTTATTTCCACTATAAATAGCCACCCTATGAAACACAAATCATATACTTTTCACATACCACACAGTTTTAGATCTATTTTTCTCTTCTAGTTCTAGTTTTTTAGGCTAAGGGTGCTGATCGGTCGTCAACAAATCATAAAAATAAAATTCCCAACAAATTTCTAACTAAAGCAGATATGGCAAGTAGGGGTCGAACCCACAGAGAAATAGGTTATTAATCTTTTTCTTAAAACAATTAAACAAATTAAAGAGAATTTTTATAGTGAAATTAAACCTAATCAAACTAGCAATTAAAATCAATCAAGAAAACAATCAAGAAAATTAAAGAAATCAATTAACAAGAAAGCAATGAATAATTAAGAAAACAATTGATAAAAACCTCCAACATAGAATTAATATCCCTCTTGACAATTATAACATGGATCATTGATATCTAATAATTATGAAAACGAAGAATAGCTTGTCGGAATTAAATCCTAAATCACCTTAATTAGGTAAGATTACTCGCAAGAGCTTAAATTACCCCTTTTTCATCCTAACTAATCAATTAGCCGCAAAGCCTTAAAGATTTGCTAGGGATCAAAGCATTAAGAACTAGCAATTTATACAAGCACAAAGAGCAATTTCTCACTCAAAGTTCCTTATCTCCCTTGGAAGGGACTTCCGTCCTCCCCCAATTGCTACAAACAACCAAGCCTGAACGTCAATCCGCGACTTGGTCTAGCTAATGCTAACTTAATTTATCATGAAAGTGCCGGCTCAATCAATCAAAACAAGCAACATAGAATTAAAACAGAGATCAAAAGAATACTCTAACAATTATCATATATAAGCACAAAATCTCACCAATATATATGTCAATAGATCAATTAAACTCTACATTGGAGTAAAGAAAAGGATTACTCACTCATGAATTGAGTGAGCATCCAAAGAATAAGAAGAAAAACTTATCTTATGGATGGAAGAATAGGGGGGCGGCGGCACAGAGGCTTTTGTCCTCCAAATCTTCAACAATTCTACAAAATAATTTCTAGATCTACTTGTATGTGTGTATGTTCTAAAAACCTAGACCTAAGGTACCTATTTATAGTGGAAATAACCCTAGGAATTCCAATCCTAACTTGGAAAGAAGTCTAGGACGGTTTAAGGGTCTAACTTGGACTCCAAGTTAAATTAAAAGTCTTCCTAGAGTAGAATCCAAGTCAAAATAGGATCCTGAATTTTTGCTGAATTCGTGCAGTGACTTCGACGGCATTTTTGGGCTTGAAGATGGCAGAACTGGGTCTTGGACTTCAAAAGAAAGTTGTAGATCTCGGAGTCAGCTTTCCAACGAGTACTCATGGGCTTCAAAAGGAGGTCTGTGTAAAAAGTCATCAAAATAGCTCCAAAAGAGGTAAAAAATAACAATTTCTCAATTTCACAACACTTAAGAACTTAAAACACAATTATCATCAAAATAGCATATAATTAAGCATAAATAGATCCAAAAACATAATAAAATAGGCATAAAAATTAGGGTTGTTTTTGGCTCAATCATATTCCCCCACACTTGAACTTTGCTAGTCCCTTGGCAAATCAATGTGTTAGTTAATTACAAATCAATTTTTCTAAAGATCAATTTGAACTCACACACTCATCAAAGAATCAATTCAATCATGAAATCAAAATAACAAAGAATAATAATAATACTAAATTCAAAAATCAAGACATAACAAGTATCATCATTCTTAAGTAGCCATAATCAAAGTAGTTTTAATCACTTACTATTTTTCACTTTCTATAACTACTTCTTTCTATAAGCTTATGTTTTCCTCTCTTTCTCCATTACTCAAAAGATTGTAGTGCCATAGATATACATCAAGGGTCATTATGGGTTATAATAGATTTTCAAGGGTAATTGTTTTTAGAAAATTGAGGTTACTAACCTCGAAGTGTTCATGATTTAGGGGTTACTAACTCCCTTTTGAGGCTACTAGCACTCTAGAAGGACTCCTTCTTTTATTTTTTCAGAGGGACAATATTTCTGCAATTCCATGCCTCTTATCCTCTTTCCAAGGGTTACTAACTCCTTTTGTTTAAGAAAAGAGTGACAACAATGGATTTTTTTTTTTTTAGTATGCAGAAATACCTCTTCTCCTCTTGTCACGAGAGCACTTCTTTTTGAAAACAATTTTTTTAATTATCCTCTTTATAAGTAGTCCCCCACACTTATTCTTGACATATACCAATAACATACTTTCTCAATCATAACTTCAATCAAGATTGAACACAAGTTCTAGAAATAGACAATCATAGAAGCAATTAATAAATAAGATCATATCACAAACTTCAATTATACCTAATTCTGAGAAATCAAACAACATGCTATAACTCAATCAATAAATAAAACATTATTAAAATTCTAAGCATCCATCAATCATAATCAAATCAATCAATCAATTTATGCATGAAAAATTCAAAAGGTATTCAAAAATTTCAAGTTTTTGAAGAAAAAAAATTTCGAAAATCAATTTGAAAAATTGGGGAATAATCAATCCAAAAACAATCCAACACAAACAATTTTCTATCCTAAGTTCTCATGCAAATAAATAGCATATGACTCAATTATTCAAGCAATAAACCTAAACCTATCAAGTAATCACCAACCCCCCCCCCCCCCAACACACTTAAAATTCACATTGTCCTCAATGTAAAAGCAAACAATTCATGCAATAATATCTTACCAAAAATAAAGAGTTAAGGTTCAAGAAAACATACCTGATAGCTTGATGAAGATAATTACTCAAACATAAAGGCAATAGAAAATTAAGGTGATAGAAAAAATAAAACTGGATAGATAGTTTATTAATGAAACTTGAAAAATAAAAACATAAGATAAAGGAAAATTAAAATTAAAGCATAAACTAGATAACTAATCCTAAGATGCATAAAAATAAATCTTAAATCTAAAAACAAGAAATTGAAATCTAAACCTAAATTGGTTTATTCAGAGCCTTCTCCAATAAATTGAAGAGGTCATCCAAATTTCCAATTATGTTATTAAAATCATCTCTTAAGCTAGTAATTTGATCACTAATCTCGTTGCCTCGAACAAGGAAAGGGTGAAGTTCTTCCTCAGCCTCTTTTTCTTGGTTAACCTCTTCTTCCTCTTTATCACAAGAAGCATCACTTGACTCAGAATCAGAAGCAATAATCACAATTTTGTCTTCACCTTGACCATCTATCGGATCCTTGATTTCCTCTAATGGCGATGGAGCCTTGAATTCTTCCACAGTAAAGACAGTTTCAATCGGTCTATTTGATGAAGAGGCATAATTTGGATCATGAGTTCTTTGAGGAAAAGGAGCACATCGCATAGGAGGTCTATAGGGTGGCCTATAGGGCTTAGTTTGGTATCCTCCCATCCGGGGCATGGAAAAGGGCCTATTCCAAGGTGCAACTTGTGGTCTTATCCTTCCATTAAAATTCCTTGGTCCTTGGGGATGGTGAAATCGATTCTCATAGGGATGAAACCGAATTCTGAACTCATGCTCAGCTCTAGCCTTTGATCTCATAACAGCTTCTTGAGACTTGTTAGCTTTTTCCAAAAGAAATTGGTAAATTTTTCTAGCTTTGAATCCGGGCTTGGTAGCAATATCTTCTTCAGGCAGAGAGGCAATCATGCTCAAAAGTTCATGGCAGTCTTGGCGCAGAAAGCTTCCTTGAAATTTCTCTCCAAAATACGCGCCTCCAATTTGACAAAATTGGTTCCGAAAATTCTTAAATTGAACTTCAAAATCCATGGTGGTGAGCATCATCGACATCTTCACAAGGGCTAGGAAAAATCAAAATTTTCTTGTCGACTTTGAGGGGTGTCGACTTGCTTGCTTCTTGTCGACAATTTTTCTCCAAAAAATTGTCTTCTAGTCGACTAAGGGTGGCGTCGGTTTGCTTGCAATTTTTCTCCAAAAAAATTGCTCTAGTCGATTTCTCTCTTAGATGAAATCGACTTGCTTAAGTCGATAATAGCTTCCAAAAATTCCCTCTTGTCGACTTGGTATAGTCGACTTCTCCCTTGCTTCAACCGAAAATTTTCTCTCAAATATTGCTTCTTGTTTTGGTGAATAAAAGAGGAGGTAGAGGTGCCTTTATATAGTGATCAAATCCTATTCCTAAGAGATTTTAATTAGAGTAAAAAGTAAGAATCATACCTAGATTAGGAGTCCATTACCTAATTGAAAAAGGTGGTCATCATCCAAATTAATTAGGAGTCAAAATCCTAATTGGAAAAGGAGTGCATGAGAGGAGGAAGGTGCCGCGGCACCAAGGCAGCAGCGCTGCCTTGTGCGCGGACTGGGCAACAGCAGCGGCCTGCTGCTTGGCGCGCGGGCTGCCTGGCGATGTCGCGTGCTGGCGTGCGGGTTGCTTGCTGGTGCGCGGCATGGCTCGGCATGCCTGGTGCTGATGCGCGGGCTTGAGCGAGGCAGCAGGTTCGCTTGGCATGCAGATGGCCTGCCAATGCTTGAAGCGCGCGGGCTTGCTTGCTGGTGCTGCATGCTGATGCGCGGGATGGCTTCGACATGGCCTGGTGCTAAGCGGCGGCATGGCTCGACGTGGTTGGTGCTGATGCGCGGCATCGGCATGGCTCGGTATAGTCCGGGCCATGGCCTGGCTTGTCTCGATCATGGCCGGCTGTGGCTTGGACATGCCCGGGCCTTGTCTTGATGCCACCGAGCCATGGCCGGCCATGCATGGTTCATGCATGGTTCGTGGCTCGGTGCTTGGCTTCTTCCATCTCTTGAAATTTTTTTTTTCTTCCAATTAAATGGAAAAAATTTTAAAATCTGTAAAATAAAAATTGAGTTAAAGATTAAAATTATTGGGTTGCCTCCCAACAAGCGCTTGTTTAAAGTCATTAGCTCGACTTCCTCTTTTCTTCAATTTCCCTATTTTGGAAGATAAATTGGTTCTTCCAAAATAATTTCCTCAATCCATCCTATGGGAAACGTCTCAAAGAATGGTTTTAATCTTTGTCCATTGACTTTAAATTGCATCTGGGAGGTTGGATTATAGATTTCTACCGATCCATTGAGATATACTCTTCGTACTTCAAAAGGACCAGCCCATCTTGATCTTAATTTCCCAGGGAATTTTCTCATTTGTCCCTTGAATAGTAAAACCTTTTGTCCTTCATGGAATGACCTTCTCAATATCTTCTGATCATGAAAAGCTTTTGTTTTCTCCTTGTAAATCCTTGAATTTTCATAGGCTTCATTCCTAATCTCTTCAGGTTCTTGTAAATGCAGCATCCTTTGAATTCCAGCTTTGTCGAAGTTCAAGATGCATTGCTTCACTGCCCACCAAGCTTTGTGTTCTATCTCCACAGGTAAATGGCATGGTTTTCCAAACACAATTCTGTATGGGGACATACCAAGGGGTGTCTTATAGGCTGTTCGATATGCCCATAGAGCATCTCCTAGTCGCATACTCCAATCTTTTCTCTGAACATTGACTGTTTTCTCCAGAATCAGCTTCACTTGACGGTTAGATATCTCGGCTTGACCATTCGTTTGAGGATGATATGAAGTAGATACCCTATGGCTTACTCCATATTTTTCAACTAAGGCTTGTACGATTTTGTTGCAGAAGTGAGTTCCACGATCACTTATGAGGGCTCTTGGTATGCCAAATCTATGTAGAATGTTATTCTTTATAAACTTGACCACTGTTCTGGCATCGTCCTTTTCAGTAGCAGCTGCTTCAATCCATTTGGAGACATAGTCCACGGCTAGAAGAATGTAATACTTCTTTTCTGATGGAGGAAAAGGTCCCATGAAATCAATTCCCCATACATCGAAGATTTCAACGACGAATATAGGACTTTGAATCATTTGACTTCTTCTCGAAATATTTCCCACTTTCTGACAGCGTGAACAATTCTTGCAGTATTCATAAGAATCTTGAAAGATCCTAGGCCAATAAAATCCACAATCCAAGATTTTCCTTGCTGTCTTCTTGTGTCCAAAGTGGCCTCCGCTCTCATCATTGTGGCAGAACTTCAGAACTGATTGTATTTCATTGTCAGGTATGCATCTTCTCATAACTTGATCAGAACCTTGTCTCCATAAGTATGGATCATCCCAAAGATAATACTTGGCATCACTGATGATCTTCAATTTCTTCCCTTTACTTAGATCCGGTGGTAGACGCCTAGTGACCAAGAAATTAACAATATCTGCATACCATGGAAGTTGAGAAACGGCAAACAAGTTTTCAAAAGGTAGCGCTTCATTGATTGCTACCTCTTCGTTGTTGCCTTCAATTCTGCTTAGATGATCAGCTACAACGTTTTCTGCTCCCTTCTTGTCCTTGATTTCGATATCGAATTCTTGAAAGAGCAACAGCCATCGCATAAGCCTAGCCTTTGCATCTTTCTTTGCCATTAGATATCTCAATCCAGCATGATCGGAGTAGATTGTCACCTTGGATCCCAGGATGTATGGACGAAACTTTTCCAGGGCAAAGACAATAGCAAGCATCTCTTTCTCCGTGGTGGTGTAATTCTTCTGAGAAACATCCAAAGTTCTTGAAGCATAGTAGATAACATGAGGTACCTTGTCTACTTTCTGTCCTAGAACAGCTCCAATGGCGACGTCACTTGCATCACACATTACTTCGAATGGTAGTTTCCAATCTGGTGGCTTCACAATTGGAGTGGTGGTCAGGGCAGTCTTCAATTTGTCGAATGCTTCTTTGCAGTCATCTCCAAACTCGAACTCTACATCTTTCTGTAGTAGTCTACACATTGGTGCCGAAATCTTCGAGAAATCCTTGATGAATCTTCTGTAGAATCCAGCATGGCCTAAGAATGATCGGATATCCTTGACACATGTTGGGTATGGCAGGTTCTGAACTACATCAACTTTGGCTTTTTCGACTTGCATCCCCTCTTTGGATACTACATGGCCTAGGACGATGCCTTGTTCTGCCATGAAGTGGCACTTCTCGGCATTTAACACCAATTTGGTTTCAACACACCTCTTCAAGATGAGTTCTAGGTTATGAAGGCATTGATTGAAGTTACCTCCATAGACAGTGAAATCGTCCATGAACACTTCCATCTTTTCTCCCACATAATCTTGAAAGATGCTCATCATACACCTTTGAAAAGTTGCAGGTGCATTGCATAAACCAAAAGGCATTCTTGTATAGGCATACGTACCGAATGGGCATGTAAAGGTGGTCTTCTCTTGGTCTTCAGGTGCTATTGGAATTTGGAAGTATCCGGAATACCCATCCAGAAAGCAATAGTAGGCTTTGCAAGCTAATCTCTCCAGCATCTGGTCGATGAATGGCAATGGAAAGTGGTCCTTCCTTGTAGCAGAATTCAGCTTTCTGTAGTCGATGCATACTCTCCATCCATTTTGCAGTCTTTGAGGAACTAGCTCTCCATCTTTGTTTTCCACGACGGTGAATCCAGATTTCTTGGGTACTACTTGAACAGGGCTGACCCATTTACTATCTGATATAGCATAAATGAGACCGGCTCCAAGCAATTTGAGCACTTCTTCCTTGACGACTTCAGCTAAGTTCGGATTGAGTCTTCTTTGTGGTTGTCGAACAGGTATTGCGTCATCTTCAAGTCGAATCCTATGCATACATACAGTAGGACTTATTCCTTTGATATCAGCAACAGTCCAACCGATGGCTTCCTTGTATTCTTTCAAAACTCTGATGAGTTGTTCTTCTCGTAAATTATTCAATTTACTTGAAATAACAACGGGTAGAGTCTCTTTGTCTCCAAGGAAAGCGTATTTTAGGCCTTCAGGTAGTTGTTTCAGCTTGACTTCAGGTGGTTGAATGATGGATGGCAGTGGTGTTGGCGTTGGCTCCAAACTGATGTAGGAAACTGATGCTTTTTCTCCGACAGCAAGTGATGTTTCCAGTTCTCTGATGGTTGCAGCTACATCTTCTTGCGTCAGGATTTCTGCTTCTTTGATTTCTTCCTCGTCCAGGCTTTTTGCAAGAATTAGTTCAAGCTCATCTTCACATTAAAGTGACTGAACTTGTTCAGAGCAAGCTTCAATTGCATCAATTGCACAGATGGAATGGATTTCGGCAGGAGTCTTCATGGCTTCACTGATGTCGAATTCAATGGTTTCACCATCAAATTTCATGTTGAGTTTTCCATCTTTCATGTCAAAATTCGCGCTGGCTGTTGAAAGGAACGGCCTCCCTAGCAGCAACGGCAGGTGCGGTAGATGAAGATCATCTTCACTCGTTTTCAGGACATAGAAATCTGCAGGAAAAACAAAGTCTCCTATCTGCACTAAAACATTCTCAACTAAACCTTCAGGTTTAATGTTAGTTCTGTCAGCAAATTGCACAATAAGATCAGTTTTAGTCATATGTTCTACTTTCAATTGGGAGTAGATAGAAAAAGGCATAATATTAATAGGAGATCCAAATTCACACATAGCTCTTTCTATCTTTTCTTTTCCAATTTTGCAAGGAATAGAAAAGGATCCTAAATCTTCACTTTTATGATGCAATTTTCTCTGATAAGCAGCAGATATATTTTCATTCATGCAGGCATATTTTTCAGAAATTTTATTTTAGCAGTGCATAGTTCTTTAAGAAAAGAAGCGTACCTGGGCACTCTTGCAACTTCATTAAGCAAAGGAATATTTACCTCTAAATTTCGGAGTGAATTGAGTGGTTGTGCAAACCTTTGAGGAAACGGTGGTGGACCGTAAATAGTCTCCATCTTCTTCATCCCTTCAAATCTTGATTTAGGTCGAGAGACTCTCGGTGAAGTAGATTGCTTCTTCTTGGGTTCGGCTGGAATCTTCTCTTCTTGGAACGTTTGAATTTCAGGTACAGCAACTGGTGGTGGTTCGGCAGAGGAAGCATGTGCTGGAGGCAGTGAAGTCGCAGGTGGGAGTAGAATGTCAGGTAATTCCATGTCTTGTGCTTGCCACGGTTGAATTTCCTCCATTGACTTGATTTTGTATCCTCTTGTAAGGCTTTGGATAGAAGCTTGCTGAATACTCATGAAGTTGGTAAACATCTTTGCTAGATTTCCGCATTGAGCAGTTAATTCCTTCAATTCTTTGCGGATTTCTAATATCTCCGTCTCCTTTGTTGTGTCAGCTTCATCGATTGTACTGAATTGATGAATGTTCTCGGTCATAGTGTTGAGCAGCTTCCTTGCTTCTTCAGGTGTCTTGAGTGTAAGGCTTCCTCCGCTTGCAGAATCGATATATGTTCGATCTTCACAGAGAAGCCCATCATAAAAATTTTGAATTAAAAGTGCTTCACTCAAGTTGTGATAAGGACAACTTGCACAAATCCCATTGTATCTCTCCCAGTATTGATGCCACTTCTCGTCAGGTGATTGTTGACAAGAACTGATTTTTTTTCTGACAACAGCTCGCTTCGCTTCTGGAAAATACTTGTTTAAGAATGCTCTCTCCAATTCTTTCCACGAAGTTATGGATTTTGGTGTTGTCGAAACGTTCGGGTCCGGGGAACCCTGCCGAGACGACGTTGGAAAAGAAGGAGTCGCCACTAATCTTTTTAAAGGTGTGATTAGTCACCTAAAGGCCACCTAAGCTAAGTAAGGTCCAGAGCCTGGCAATGGACCCACTAAACCTAAGGTCCGGTCTTGTAACCTGAATCTAGGTTCGGGAGTCGATTACGCTCGGGGAAGGATTAGCACCCCCGAGTCGCCCGTCAAGTGACGGTACCTCTAGTCTAACTAGATCTACTGGGTCGAAAAGAAAAGTTGGTTGCTTTTAATCCTAATCTTGATTATTAAAAGGGTTATAAAAAGAAAAATAAAACCATTTTTGAACCAATGTCGAGAATTCGAAGAATATAATCGAACACCGTCGATTAATTCTATCAGGATACTCTTTCACTGTTTGCTCTCTTTGTTGATCCTTTTCTCCTCGAAAAGGAAATTTTGAAAACGCTGTGACAAAATCTTTTTACCATTTGATTTTTTCTAAAAAACTTACCAATTTTATTAATTTCCAAAATCTCC